>SNQJ01S0018570.1:116431-141929 GCA_010110895.2 Picea sitchensis
ACATATGGTTGTTGCCCCTTTAGTAGTTGTAGCACCTTGTCAACATGTCGCACATGATCCTCCCAAGACTTGTTATAGATTAGTATATCATCAAAAAATACTAACACAAATTTTTGAAGGAAGGGATTGAAAATGGAATTCATTAACCCTTGGAATGTGGAAGGTGCATTAGTAAGGCCAAAAGGCATGACCAAAAATTCATAATGGCCTTCATGAGTTCAGAATGTTGTTTTTGGGATATCTACTTCCTTCATTCTAATATCATGATAACCTGAATCGAGATCCAACTTTGTGAAATAGATTTATCCATGTAGTTCATCTAACAATTCATCAATAATGGGAATGGGAAACTTATCTTTAATAGTGATATTGTTGATCTCTCTGTAATCTGGACAAATACGCCATGAGACATATTTCTTGAGTACCATTACCACCGGTGCAGATTAAGAACTTTTGCTAGGTCTAATAATTCCATCCTCTAACATTTCTTCAACCATACGCTCAATTTCACTCTTCTGGGAATAAGGGTATCTATAAGGCATGATGTTAGGAGGAACACTCCCAAGAATTAGGTGAATAGCATGAACATGATTTCAAGTGGGTGGAAGACTTTTGGGAATATCTTCAAATATTTTGGAATGCTTATCAGTGATCCATTGGAGATCTAGGTGAATAGATGGCTTAGATGTTTGAACATCTAGTGAGAATGGTTGTGCAATTACACCCTGATGCCCCTTTTTCAATAATAGTTCCATGCCCTTAGATCTTATCACGTTACTGGGTTTCCCTATGATACCCCTTAACTCAATTTATTTTCCTTCCAATGAAAATTTCATGAAAAGTTCTTGAAAATTAAAATCCATTGTTCCTAATGATTGTAACCATTGGATTCCTAGTATGATATCAACACCACCCATGGGTATACGAATAATTGAACTATTCATTACATATTCCCCCATAGTAAGATTGGTCTTATTTCATTTTCCTAGGAAATTGATAGTTCCTCCATCTGCAATCATTACTTGAAACTTTGGTGTTGGATATACAAAGCAATTGAGAGCTTTGGCTAATTTATAATGAATGAAATTATGAGTACTACCAGAATCAATTAGGACAATTACCTTTTTCTTTTTGATATATCATTCGATCTCAAGGGTTTGAGGAGTGCTAATTCTAGCCAATGCATTACATGATATCATGGGAGTCAACACTTCAGAACAAATCGCTTCTACATTTTCATCTTGAGATTTTTCTTCTTCTTCTTCTTCTTCTTCTTCTTCTTCCTCAAAATCTATGTAGAATAATTTCTTCTCACCACACTTATGTCTCCTACTGTACTTGTTGTCACAATTAAAGCATAAAAATTTTTCCTTTCTTTCCTCCAATTGTTGAGGTGTCAACCTTTTAGGTTGAGGTGTTTTATAAGGAACATTATTCTCTTGATATATGTTAGGAGTGGTCCTTATAGTAGCCATAGCCATATTTTTACTTTCCACATTTCTTGCCACCCTGAATGCATTCTCCAATGATTTGGGTTCCCAAAGGAGAACCTCATGTTGAATGTTATCCTTTAAATTTCCTATGAATACATCAATCAGGTGATCATCTAGAATATCTATTACCTTTATATTCAATCTTTGGAAGTTCTCAATGTGTTATGCAACTGAACCCTTTTGCTTGAGATTTATCAATTGGCTAAAGAAGGTATTGCTCCTTGTATCCTCATAGCGTGTTATCATTTCTTCCGTGAAAATTTTCCAAGTGACGAGTGATTTTCAAGAACAAATCCATCGATACCACACAAATTTATTAGGTTCTAAATATAAATAAGAAATTCATACCTTTTTTGTATGTGGTACATCATGTAGATCAAAGAATTGCTCCATCTGAAGTATCCATGTGATTGGGTCCTTGCCATCAAACTTCCTCATATCAATCTTAGGAAAGTGGTTGGTCTTCAACCCAAACTTGGAGTTTCTCCATTCTTGATTCATCTTCCTTGTGTCCTCATCATGAATTTCATGGGATACATTTTCACTTTCAGGTGTCCTCTCTATTAGGAAATTTTTCAATCCTTCCATGATCTTCCTTTTTAAACCATCTATCATCCCTTGTAGTTCATCTTTTTTTACTGTCTTCTTTTGTAAATCATTTATGTCCCTACACATTTCTTCACCTTAATCAAGGTTCCAAGTAGGACTCTCTGGAGGCTTATTTAGTGTAAAAGTTCCCTTTTTTGGTGGCATGTTGGCCAAGTATCACTTTTAAACCTTGGTTTTGAGGTGGCTCTACTAGACGATCTTTCTTTTGTTGTATCTCCAAAATTTCGGCCCTTCTAGGCATGAATTTTTTTTTTTCTAGTTCTCTGATATTTCTTCTCTACAATGCAATAGGTTTTATCAAAATTGGATGTGCCAAGTGGAAGTTATGGTAACTTCCCCACAACTTGCTGATTTTTTTCCCTTCCAGGAGAGCGTACTTGCAAATCATGCCAAGATCACAATATCTGATATTTGATTATGAAACTTGTACCAAAAATACTACAAACTTTTCATTGTCCAATGCAACTAGTCTCACTTAATTTTTATACTCAGTGAAGAATATATCATTGTTTTATCCGGAAGACTTGTTTGAGACTAGTTAATATGACTAGTCAGATACCCTATCTTGCACAGGGTGTATCTACAAAAGTAGGATGACCCAGAAGTTGATATTTTTATCACAGCTACCTTGATAATTTGTATGAATATCCTCTAGATTTCATGGTCTGAAATGTTACAAAAAAAAATTCATAGTGAAAATTCCACGATGACTAAATTCAGGATGATTTCATAATCCTATCTTACATAGGATATATCTCTAAAATTATAAGGCCTCAAGAGTTGAAATTTGACCCCAACGTACCTTGATCTGTCTACTAAATATCCTCCAAGGGGTTCCTTCTGAAACGTTGTAGAAAAAAAAATTATAGTGAAAATTCCAAGGTGTCTCAGATGTAGCAGCGAAACCCCAAGACCTTGAGCTCTGATACCAAATGTTAAGAACCAGATATCAAGATAGCATAGAAAAACCTCAGAATAAGTACTCAACACCTTGAAAAAGAGATAATTTTAGATAATAATCCTCTTTGAGGGTTCAACCTCCATATACACCACATAAATTTCCAAATACAAGATGATTCCAAATGAAAAGGTCTCCTTGGTATATATAGGAGACTATGAGGTACAATTACAACTAATGGACCCAAGTCGACATAAATAAAATAACATTACTAATGTAATGTGCCCTAATTAAGGGGTAATGTGCCACTATTTAGGTCTTAAAATCCCCCCTTCCATGCTAGAGTAGTGCCACTGCCATGGTGGCGCCCTATCTCTCACTCTAGGGGAGCACCATTCTTGTTGAGAGAAAAGGGGGATTTCCTCCACCTAATTCTACGGGCCATCTCTCTCATATAGGGTTGGTTATGTTCGACCCCCATGCTTTGGATTCACCTTAGGATCTTATCCAAACCTCAAGGATCCATATCCTAAACCATATCCCTCATTTTCTCATGTTGATTGTGCCTCTCAATCATATATATTGAGGGATTTACAAAGTAAAGGGAGGAGGTAATCAGCCAAAGTATCATCATTTTGATCTTGGTAGATTCATGCAAGGACTGGACGAGGAGATCTTGGAGAGGTTTCTATTTCATTAATCGTGGTCTGTAAGTATTCTCTTTGGTTCTCATTTGAATATACTTGGTCTATTTCCTTCAATATTGTGTATTATTCCATGTGTTTGTATATTGTTCCTTCAATCCTCATATTTGAATTTGTTTTACTTAATCAACTAGAGTAGGATATAGTTGTTTCTCTTTGTTTCATGTTCCAGGTATCAAGTTGCACTAGGGAGTTTGAACATCAAATCTCATGGATTAGAAGTAGCGAGGAAAAACTTTGAAACAAGGTACATCATACCCTTTCTCCCTCACTCTTTTTGATTGGTTAAAATGAGTTCAAAGGGATGTTAGTGTCCACTTGTAGTGTGTTTGTCTTGGTATAGAGGTCTAGTAATCCAAGGGAGGTTTCATCTGCTTGCAGATGAAACATTTTGTAACACAAACCTATAGAAAGTTTTCAAGAAACTTTTGGTGAATTTGAAAAGAATACCAGAGGCGTTGCTTCCAATATGCTAAGGTGGATGGGCTAGAGTGGATAAAGGCTAGGCAAGAGAAGACAAGGCCAAGAATAAAAAGACCAAATTTTTTGTTGATTTTTGTAGCTTCAAGAGGTATTTCCACTAGAGGCCAAGGTGTTAGGCATGTGGTAATTATAGTTGGCATCATTTTTTATTTTCGTTTTAGTGAAATCGGCCTAGAGATGAGGCTAGGGGCTCATGGGAAAGTTGATGGTCTTTGTGGGTTTGTGTGGGGTGCCACAGCCACAAAGAGGATTAAAATATTCTAATTAATTGTTGAGTTTAGGAAGGTCTCCTAAACTCACTCATTGGACGCATATATAAAGGAGAGATGTCATTGTGAAATTACATCATCATTGTGGAAGAATGGAGTTGGCATAAGTGAGTTTGCACTTGTGCTAGGAGGATTGGTGATCTCAGTAAGGGAAATTCTGCATGGTGGAGAATCTGGCCTTGAAGAGAGAGGTGAAGAAGGTCGCACATGTGGAGTGAATTTTTCATGCCATATGTGGTTTGTAAGAGGAAAAAGTGTGTATATACGTGGATTGCATAAGAACAAATTGCATATAGGGTATATGCAATTTGTAGTAGAGAAAAATGTGTATGTTTTTGGGTTTCTAGTTGGTGAATCATGTATCTAGTTTTCTAGGTAGGTATAGATATGTACATGCTAACAAGTGATGTCAGCAAGACATACAGGTGATCTACAGAAAATTCTTTGGCAAAGGATATTTCCAGATATTGTTGAGGTTTGGGTTTTTTGTTTGTATATTGGAGGACAAGGTTGTCCTCGGATTTGATGATTTTGAGATCTATAGTTTTGTCCTTAGTTTTGGTGACTTTGAGAGGACTAGTTTTGGTCCTCAAATTTGGAGAATTGGATAAAGTTACAAAACATAAATATTGTGTCTCTTGTGTATTGATGATTCATCTCTCATCTTATTTTTTCTGTTGCATATGTTTTCAGTGAATAATTTCAGTGTAAGTTATTCAGTCGTAGTTACATCACTCTATAGCAATTTTCAGATCTAAAATCAATCATATAGAGTTGCATGTGAAAATTGACATCGTATCAGATCTTGGGATTTGAAGAGAAGGGGATCAACTTGAGACACTTTGTTGGCTCCAACACTAGAAGAGTGTTGAAATTTTTCTTGTTCTAGGCAGGTCAATATGGTGAATAAAATAAAGCGAATAGGTTGGAAAGGGAAACCAACTTTCGGGCTTGGAAGGAAATGGTTCTCCATCTGTTCGAAGAGAATTACCTCAAGGAGTATGTTGAGGATGTGGTTCCTAGCTCAATTGATCCAGTGGATTTTGAATTCCATAAGGAGAGGGAAGTGAAGACCAAGAGGGTATTTCTAGAGTCTGTGAAGGACCACTTGATTCCTCACATTTCCAAGAAAGCCACTACCAAGGATATGTATGATGATTTGGTGGGTATTTACCAAAACAAGAATACTAAAAGGATGTTACACTTGATGAATTAGCTTCAGATGTTAGGATGACCAGTGAAGACATAGTTTTCAATTATCTTATGAATATTACTCAGATCCGCGATCAGATCACAACTATTGGTGAGACAATGCATGATGTTGAGTTGGTGAATGTAGCATTGAGAAGTCTTCTCGGGTCTTGGGAACCCTTTGTGCAGTGGATTTTTGCATGAGACAAGTTTTCATACTTTGATAGACTATGGACATAATTTATCCAAGAGGATACCATGTTAGTATCCACATATGATATGGATGGTGTTTTAAAGAGTAGTAGTGATGAGAACCAGGCCCATGTATCATGTACTAGGAAGGGCATAAGGGGTTCTCCAGACAGAATAGGTCTCTAAGGTAGAAGGGATTCTCCTGAGAAGGAAGCATCTCCAAAGATGAGAGAAATCAAGGATCTCAGTAAGATCTGATGTTTTGAGTGTCATGATTTTGGGAACTATGCTTCATAGTGTCCACACCGGAGGGGAAGGGGAAGAAGGCAACGAGAATCAATAACAGAGGTTGATGAGGTTGCAGACATATTCCAAAGGGAGATCGTGTTGGCCTCTTCCCTTTCAGGTATTGTCTCCATAAGAGAGATATGGTTGGTGGATAGTTGTTGGGTGCATGCCCATTTTGGGGAAAAGGCTATTTTTGGAGAGAAAATCACAAAGTGGAAAACAGACAGCTGGAAGGAAAAGAAAAACATGCAAGAAAAGCATGTGAGGTAGGAATTCAAGGGAGATATAATGAAATTAGGGTTAGGGTTTTTGAAAAATATTGTAATGGCTGATAATCCAAGAATATGTATAAGTAGTACCTAGGAGGTATAGGGGGAACGAACAGATAGGGAGAGAGGGAGAGAGAGAGGAGTGAGAAAGGATAGAACTGCAACATTTTGTAATCTGGTGAGCTAGAGAAGAGTCGAGCAACTCGATATTGAGGGTTAGATCACAGGCAGAAGATCCTGGTGCAATCTAGTCAACCTCACAGGGATCAGGAAGCCTGTGAAGATTGTAAGATCCAAGACTGTAAACGTGCATGGCATGATCTATTGTTGAGACATAATAAAAGAGATCAAGAGCCAAATATTTGTGGACGTAGCCCAGGGGGGGTGAACCATGGTAAAAATTGTGTTATGTGACAGAATGTTATGCATATCCATTGTTGCTAATGATTAAAGGATAGATAAGTGAATGAAGGAACTAGTTAGATATGATATTTCACATGCATGCGAAAGAGTGGCTGATTAATTAAGATAGTATACTAAATAAATAAATATCATAAGGTACAATCATAGATCCTCACTTATTCCTAGGTTGCAAGCGTCTGAGCATTGCAGCCACCCATAGAACTATCGCGTGTGAGACTATGCAATGCACCATGTGTAATGCGATGCCTTCTGGTTTACCAAGGGGGGCGATAGTTTTAGAGGGATTTTGTTGGAAGCTTGTTTTATCTGAACGTAGGTCAATGTATGAAAGAAAAGTAAGATCAGAGTAGATAAACTATTAAATCCATCAAATGGTTCCATTGTCAATTGGAAAATAATTGGATTGAGTGAATAAGATTTGCTAAAGAAGCGTAAAAATAATGCCAAATCCGGCGACAAAATGTTAAAAGAATGAGAATATAAAAGGGGATGTTGAGACCGTGGAACCCAACGAAGGTAGATATCGAGAGCTGGTTGAAAACAAAGGAGATGGAGTTTGTGCATAAGGATAATAGAAACCCAAAGTTAACACTGCGCAAATATTTGGACAAGTACGTATTCAACGACTTGCATGAAGTATTTTTATGTGATTTCTCGCATGTGTTGCAGGAGTGGATATTGAGGTTGAAAGAAAACCACCCTACAAATTGAATTAGAAAACTATAGTGGAATCTTGTGGAGATCATGCAGTTACAACAAGTTGACAATAAATTTACGCGCGTCGTAGATTTCTGGTTAGACAACATTGTTGCAGAATTTATCATAGAATTTGCAGTAGATACTGCGAAGTCTTACAATGCAGCAGAGAAAGAGTTCCTGAAGGGACCTCGAGGTAGGTATATCATATCTCTATATACTTCCATTAAGATATTACTATATAACAAAGGTGTAATGAAAATGGCTTCATACAACTAAACTCCCCTGCGTGCATGGGGGAAGGGGGGAAGCACTGACAAGAGATGGAGAAACAGAAGAAGAAATGGATAGAGGGAAGAAGGAGGAGGCCTTGGATCCAATCATGATGGAGGAATAATAGATCAAGTAGGTCATGGAAATAGCTAGAAGAACGTGCAGTGGAGTACCCTACCAATATAATATGAACTACAAGAAGAGAGAAATAGCCATGATGGAAGGCTTGGAAAGTGATGAAGAAGAGGTAGAGGATCTCTAGGATATGGAGCAGATTGAGTAAATCATGCACACGACATATGAAAGGAAGACAAGAGGTCCAAGAAAAATAACAGAAGGCAACACTCCTATCCATATCAGTATCAGTGTGGAACCCATAAACCCATGTGCGACTAATACACCAATAAGAACACCACCATTTAGACAACCGAATTTTGAAAGGAAGATAGCAGGAAGTACATCTAGTCAAGGAGAAGCAACTGGAGGAGCCAGTTTAGGAAGTGGTAGCCAAGTATCTACACTGCATGGAGGTAGTAGTTCATCATTCAGGATGACAGGACATGATACCACCATCAAATTATCAGAATTCAAGGGAGAGGCGTCAGAGGACCCTGATAAGCATTTGTTCAATTGTGAAAAGATCTGGGAAGAAAAACAGATCACAGATGAGGACACTAAAATTTCGCAATTATCCATCACGCTAAGATACCGCACACTGGATTGGTACATGATCTTAGCTGTAAACAGTCCATCGGGGACAACCAGAATTATTGTGGATATCAAAAAGCTATTCATAAATGAATTCCATAAGCCTAGCTCAGAGGATCAATACATGAATGAGATGATAGAGGTCAGACAGAAACCAAGAGAATCTATATGGGAGATTGACTAGAGATTCAGACGATTGAACGGAAAGTAAAATATATCATGACATACATGCAGCATAGGCATATGTTTGTCAATTCACTGCTACCACATTTGAAGTACCCTTTGAGATAGAAGAAGTTTCAAACTCAGGAAGAGGCTCTGCATGCCTCCCTACAACTGGAAGAGAACCAATGTCAGAAGACAGATCCATCCATAGAGGAGTTGAAGAAGGATCTGATGAACTTAACATTTCATATAAACCAGAACAAGGGTAAGGAAAAAAGAGAAGTTGTTTGGTGTACCACATGTAGGACAGAAAGACACCACAAGAATGAATTCCCAACATTCGCGCAGTACATGGCAAAAGGACTGCCAAACCCTTTTCCATCAGGAGGACTATAGTGTGAGATATGTAATAAATAGGGGCATGATCCATATCATTGTCGAATGATGCATAAATACCAGATGGTGCCTAAGAATTCATATTGCAACTTTTTCAAGTCAGTAGGCCATGATGACAAAGATTAAAGGACAATGGAGTTGATGAGGGAACGGACATCAAATACCTATAGGGTGCAGGCAGAGATGATGATAGGGAAATTTGCACCACAATTTAACCAAGTACCATCCCCATATAACATTGTGCCACAACAATATAACATTGTGTTGCTGCAGTACAATAATGTGCAGCAGGATTATAATCCCACAAAGTATAACTAGGCACCCCAGTACAACACACCGCGAGGAGATCGAGGTGGCTACATAGGTGGATAACGAGGTAGAGGAGGCTTTGGAAGAGGTAGAGGACTGGTGGTATGTCATAATTGTCAACAACTAGGACACTATGCAAGAGAATGTTCACTTCCAGCTGCAACATGTACGTATTGTCGCACATCATATCATGACACAGAAGACAGTCTGACACTATTGGGGAAGATCCAGGAAAAGAGAAATTAGAACAATAAGAATGTTCAGTGGATTTCTGCAAAAGTAATGGATGTTGGAAGAAATATAAACATAGTTGCACGTGGAGGAGCTAAGACACAAAAGGACATAGTAAGACAAGATCCAGCACAACACCAATGGGTGAAGAAGAATTCTTAACCACAGAAGCAGTTTGATGCGTAGAATGAAAAGGGGATATTCAAGGAAGCTAGAAATTGTATCTACATCAACTTCACAGCATACTCAGGACGTACCAACGTATGAGATGCCTTCCTCACTGGATCATACTAATGAAGTGCAACCTCTAGGATAAGTAAGTACCATAAAGGATTTTCTGCAATCATGTGTTAATCTATTAAATGACCAATCATCTGTTAAAAATTTTCAAAATATGATAGAAAGAGGTAACTCAGAGGTAGAGGGGAAATTAGAACAGAAACCATTCAATCACTTGCATACAAGGAGGAAAAGCAGGGAATTCATATTAAATGCTAACATTGGAGATTTCAATATGGGGGACATCATCTTGGATTTAGGCTCTGAGGTGAATGTGTTACCCAAGAAGACATGGCAATGTATGGGAGATCCCACATTAGGATATTCACCTGTTCAGCTGAAACTAGCAAATCAACAAAGATTTCTACCAATTGGAAGGCTAAAATGGGTGACAGTAGATCTAGATGGAGTGTGCACTAAAGAAGACTTTGAAGTAATAGAAATAGTGAATGGAACATAACTTTATCCAACATTTCTTGGCTTGGATTGGGCATTTGAAAATCAAACCATAATCAATTTAAAGAGGAAGAATATGGCATTCGAGTCAGGAGAATATAGATTCATTACGCCATTAGATCCATCAGAAGGAGAAATGTTTGTAGAACCCACTTGTTTAGACCTGGAAGAAATTAACCAGTTGTACAGAACCACCGCGCAATAAGAATATTATGTGAATCCAATTGCAAAAGGGGTACTCAATTGGAGAAGCATCATGTCATGCACTTCAAACTCATATACAGAGTTGGAAAATTGGCAACAATGATTACATGAAATATCCACAAGAAGATGTGCAAGGATATACCGCATAGTATGATGGGTAGGTACAGAGATAAGAGAACCTCCTAGTTTTCATAGGGTGAACGAATTAGAAGAATTCCTAACAAGATATGAATATGAAGTGTTACCAAATCAGAGGCTCTTATCTCTAGATATAGCACTCAAGGAAACACCTACAAGATGGCGGGGTGCGCACAAAGAGACATTTAAGGACTGGTACCAATGCAAATGATTACTGCGCATTAGATTCGGTGCATAGCAGAAGAGCAGAACGATGCAGATATATAATGGACAAGGGTCACACCTAGAACACTTGGAAAAGTGTAGAACATTATGGACGATGACACCATCAGATGAATGGTCTCATCACTTTATTCATACACTAGAAGGAATCCCATAAAACTAGTATGTGGACCAAGAACTGTGCAGAGGCACTGTAGAATGGACAGTGTTATAGAAGAATTTTACAATCACTTTTTTCGTTTGAACATGAGAACCCCAACATAGACTCAGCACTCAAATAGATCAGAGGGGTGATATTCATTAAGGAACCAGAAGTTGAAATTATGATAGAAGATCAACAACAGAACAGACAGACACTAAAAGAACTATTGTCATGCTACCATGTGCAGGAAGAAGCACCAGATGAAGAGGACCCGTGCAACATTCAAATAATAGAAATTGAAGGTGAAATAGGGGTGGAAGGTCCACCTATGGAATCAGAAGTGTGTTCTTCTCTGATCAAGGTGAAGAAAGTCAACATTGGGACAATTGAGAATCCCAAAATGGCCAGCATTGGAGACTATTGGGATGAGCAAACAGTAGAAAGAATAATAGAGTTACTACATGAGTATAGTGACATGTTACAAACAACCTTTATAGAGATGAAAGGCATAGGAGGAGAGCTAGGAGAGATGAATATATCTCACAAATATGAGTCTAGATCAGTCATACAATGACCATATAGACTAAAGCCAATATATAAGCAAAAGTAAAAGTAGAAATTGACAGGATGTTGGAGGCTGGAATCATAGAACCAGTGGAGAAATCTAAATGGGTAATCCCTATGGTAGTTTAGAAGAAGAAGCAGGGAGGGATAAGTATATGTGTTGAATTGAGGAAGTTGAATAATTCTTTCCTTCATGACCCTTTCCCTACCCCTTTCACGGATGAGGTATTGGAGAATTTAGGAGGCCAGGAAGCATACTCATTCACAGATGGATTCTCAGGATACCATCAAATCAAGATAGCCCCAGAAGACAGATACAAGACCAATTTTTCTACAGAATGAGGATCCTACCAGTACATAGACATGCCTTTTGGTCTAAATAATGCACCAGCTATATTCTCAAGAGTAGTCATAGCTTCTTTTAAAGAACTCATCCATCAGTTTTTAGAGGTATACCTGGATGATTGGATAGTATACAGTCTGTTGAAGGACCATGTAGAGGTGTTAAGGATGATGTCGGAAAATTGCAGGCAGTGTCATATATCAATAAATATCAAGAAGTGCATCTTTGGGACACCTTTTGGGATACTATTGGGACATATAGTATGAAAACAAGGCTTGCTAGTATATCCTACCAAGATTGAAATGATTTTTAATCTACCACCACCAAAATCAGTACCGTCAATTGAGAGAAACATTGGGACACATATGATACTATAGGAAGTTCATAAAAGGATATGCGTAGATCACTGCGCCAATGGAGAAATTGTTGAGGAAAGATAGTAAATTTCAATGGAATGAGAACTGTGATCAAGGATCAGACACTCTAAAAGAGAAGATGGTAATAACACCAATACTAGTATTCCCATATTGGGAAAATACATTTCATGTGCATATAGATGCATCAGCTATAGCACTTGGAGCTATTTTGGCATATCCAGGAATAGGGGAATTGGACCATAGTATAGTGTTTGTTGGCAGAAAACTGCCAGAGTCATAGCAGAATTGCAATGCCAAAGAAAGAGAAGGCTTAGCTATGGTATATGCACTTCAAAAGTTCAGACATTACTTACTGAGAAAACATTTCAAGATGTTTACATATCATTTAGCTCTCAAATACCTCGTTAATAAGCCAGTGTTGGGGGGGAGAATTTGTAGATGGTTATTGTTGTTCCAGGAATTTGAATTTGAAGTGATAGTCAAACCAGGGAAGTTAAATGCAGGACCTGATCACCTATCAAGGATCACTAATGGAGAGGAATCTACGAACTTAGAGGACAACTTCCCTGATGCATCGTTATTTTCAGTATGAGTAGTTGATGAAGATTTTTCTAACATCATTCAATACTTGAGTATAGGGACCGTGCCACAAGAATTCAACACTACACAGAAGAAAAATCCATTAGTCTGAGCTATAGACTATCAATTGATTGCAGGACACTTATATAATATGGGTTCAGACAACATCTTGAGAAGATGTGTACTAGAACATGAAAGACCTGGGATTTTAGTAGAGGTCCATGAGGGAATAACATGAGGGCATTATGATGGCAAAGTTATCGCGCAGAAGGTATTGCATGTAGGACTATGGCGATCAACCGTTCACGGAGATGAAAAGGGATATTTCCATAGATGTAATGTATGTCAGAGGGTTGGTAAACCTAATATATGGGACCAGATGCCCCTAATACCACAAGTAACTTTGTAGGTATTTGACAAATGGAAAATAGACTTTGTAGGACTAATTAACCCACCAGCAAAGAGGTTGGGAGCAAGGTATATCATTACTGCGATAGAGTATCTAACGATATGGGAAGAAATAGCACCTGTCAAGGACAACTCAGAGACAACAACACACTTCCTACTTGAGAAAGTGATCACTAGGTTTGGATGCCCAAGGATTTTGATGAGTGACCAGGGAACTCACTTCGTTAACAATACTATTAAGGATATGTCTGAGGCATTTGAAGTCTATCATCAAAAGAGTACACCATATCACCCTCAAGTAAATGGAATAGTGGAAGCCTTTAATAAGATCCTAGAGAATGCATTGACAAAGATATGCAACGTCAACAGGGAAGATTGGGACCTGAATATACTAGCACTATTATGGGCATACAGGACTACATGCAAAAATTTGATAGGGGCGACACCATTCAAGTTGGTATATGGACAAGAAGCAGTGGTGCCATTAGAATGTTTGGTACCTATTATGCATGTAGCAGAAATCACCAACATGACAGAACGAGACGCAATCAAATAACCGCTAAGTCAGCTGATGGAGATGGAAGAAGATAGGATCCTGGCAGGATTTCACCAAGAGGTACAGAAAGAAAGGGACAAATCTTTGCATGACAAACATATTAAAAGGAAGAGTTTCAAGGAGGTAGACCTAGTCCTGGTGTATGACAGTAAATTTTTTCATCACCCAAGAAAATTCAGAATACATTGGTTGGGACCATATGAAGTAAAGACTGTCATAGATGGAGGATCCATACAGTTGAAATATTTAGGAGGTACAGAATTCAAAGGAATGATCAATGTGAGTTGACTGAAAATCTACAGGGACAATCGACCTCCTAGCACTTAGAAAGTTATCGCGCAGTAACGAGAGATGTAAAAAGAGAGAGAGAGAGAGAGAGAGAGAGAGAGAGAGATAGGGGATTTAGCGTGACGAAAAGAGAAAATTCTGCACACAGCATAAGACTGACACATTGTGCACCAAGGAAAGGTGAGATATCAGAAATCTGTCGCGCACTCAAAAATCCCAGCGCGCCAGAAAAAGGACCAATGGTCAAAAAAAGGCAGAAATTTGAAAAATGGAGGTTACAAAAAAAAGGCGCCAAATAGAGACATCTATCAAATTGAATTTCAAGTACTCTCGAAGCGCATTTACATTAATCGCACCAACTAGAGGCGTCGAAGAAATTGAATGTCCCGTACACAGGAAGTGCCATTTCATTTAAATCACAGCTCGGGTAGCTTCTTTGACAAGCTTCACAAAACTTTCTATATAAGGAAGGCACAGAGGCAACATAAAGCTTATTGTGAAATTGTGAAATCACAGAAAGATAGAGCATATAGATCGGAGAGCGATTTAGCAAGAGATATAGGGTGAACCAGTTCAGAAGAAGTCACCATTAACCACTATGGCACCACCCAAGTTCGGTGCACCGAGCCAGGCCAACAGGAAACCTTGAAGCCACCATAGTGCACCACAGTAGACATAAGGAACTGAAAATAAACCTACACAAGTTGCGGAATTCATCAATTTGGACAAAATTCCCTCACCCCATGTGGAACCAGCGAGCCCCACACCCATGGTGGAGGAAACCCAACCAACAGGATCGGTTGGCATGAACGTTGAGATGCATGAAAATGGATAGGGCCAGCAAGCTGAGGACGTAGGTAATCTTCCGCAACCTGCGAACGGTGAAGGAGCCCATAGGGTAAATGGGATAGCCCTAAAACACACAGAAGTTGTTGTGCCAAGACAATCACATTGAACAGAGCCTACACAATAGAAGGAGGGGCTAGTAGAAGATGTTACCATCGGGCCAGAAGCTTACACCGATGAGAGAACAATGGAGGCTAGAACCTCAAGCCATCCACCACAATGAAATGACAAACATCCCATAGTAAGGTCACTGCGTAGACAGGATGAAACATCCATAGTCCTACCACGCATTCCTGAAGGTGTGCAGGCCACGCCTAATCTTCTAGGATGCGTGGAAATACTGTGCTACTCAAACGACGACGTGGCCGACGTAAACAAGTTCCCTGAATTTGCAAGGCATGTCTACCTTGACAGCATAGGTACATGCCCCTTCGGTGATCCAATTTTACAACTGAAACAATGGGTAGCCGGATTGGCCAACACCGAAATACTAAACCTCCTAGATATTCCACATTTTGGAAGGGCCCAAGACGTAAACAATTGCGTCAAGAAGTTGATGGCAATCACCCACGGTGGATACCTATGGTTGGAAGAGCATGTCTCCATAGACATGGAGCTCATTTCTTTCATCACAGGTCTTTCATCTCGGGGGGGATATCCTACGCAGTACCTTGACGACAAGACGAAGGAGAAGGCACTGGCGAAGGAGATGAAAAAGACATATGGCACAGAGAGAGGGTTGTGTGAAATCATCATCAAGTGCATCAACGACTTAGAAACAAGGTTGGCCACCAAACTCATGGCTTACAAACTGCTCAGGAAGTGTCGCAAGGAGGAAGTCCCTATCAGGGTCATCGTAGCTGCAGCACAATGCATGGAGGGCACTACGCTCAGCTGGACCCCATACTTACTAAACATGTTCCTTGACGACTGCAAATATGCACAGGACTTGGGAACAAAGTTTCATTACTCTTGGCTACTAATCTTGATCACTTTGATCAAATGGAGGGAGCCCCAATATACGTATTTTTGTGAGAGGACCAGTTGTTGTCACGCAACATGGTACACATCATTGGGGAGCACGTCAGACCCCAAAATCAAAAGTACCAATGCAAGCACATTTGCGTGATACTATAATGAGCTCCAAGAAAGTATTTCCAACACTTGGAGAATTACTCCAGAAGTTCTTGCGCAATACAGGGACATCGTGAACTTCAAAGAAACCAGGCACATCGTATGGATCCAAGTGCGAAGGGATATTGAGAAGGAATGGCTACAACTTAGATACTGCATCAAGGAAGAATACGTAGAGATGGCAATAAGGGATTGGCAAGATGATTAGATAATTATAGTCCTCACTCAAGAGATGCCCACAGGTACGAAGGTCGATGCAGGGAAAGTTCAGACACCTTTCGGGGATAAAGTTGTGCCTAAGAAGCCAAAACCAATTTAGAAGTCGACACAGCAAAAGAAGGGGGGTGCGCCAAAGAAAGGCACCCAAGTCGGATAAAAGGACACTACCCAAGCACCAAAAGAACTGGAAAAACGGGTTGCAAGGGCACAAGTAACCCCATCGACTACCACCCCACAAGAAGAAGTCTAGACCAAGAGGTTGATCATACACACTGGGGGTGCGAGAAAAAAGGCCAAGGCACACAAGTAGTCGTCAGAATATACAATCACTAAGGATGACACTGACCCTATGGCTGAAAGAGTCCAAGACCGTGTAGCTAAGGAGTTTGAAGATGCCTAGCACCAAAGAGGATGAATTCAGGACGAGCTGGTTGACATAAGGCAATTCCTAGAGTAGATTAGAGGCACACAAAGGACGAACATGGGAACAGAGTCATTCCCCAAAGCATTAGAAGCAGAAGCCAGGGATGCGCCAAGCGAGCACAACATGATCAAGACCATAGTGCAAGCAATCCCGACCTTCCACATTACACCCAGCATGTTGTGCATGGACGAGATTGTATCCTAGAAACCCCTGAAACATTTGGCGCAGATACATTTGGTAATGGAGTGGATACCAACCAAGGCACTGTACAAAATCCAAGTCAGTATCGCATAGGAGGTGCAGTAGCGTGGACAAACAGAAGCAGCAGAGTTGCAACATACAAAGGATAGTAAAGAGGTGTTGGAATTGGTGCTCGAGCAGGTCAAGCTTGATACCAAAGACGAGAAATATTGTGCAGATAGGATCGAGCAAGGAGTGGTTGCAGCCTATGACAGAATATTGAATAGTGCGCAAATAACACAGCCCACCACAGTGCAGAAGATTGATCATATTGTGCAAACAATTGATCAATACCGGCAGGAGATCGAAAACCTTTGGGAAAAACTCATTCCTACAACTCCCCTAGAGCTGAAGGAACAAAGGAGGCAAGAAGTTGTAGGACAGATGGAGGAAATGGAATGACAAGTCAACACAACTATGGAATTTTTTGATAGGTCTTCGCAGCTATGGACAGTGCTAGAAGAAGATGAACAGTTCCAACACTCGTACCAGGAAGAGGAAAATATAAGCGCAACCATCCAGGACCTCAAGCAGAGGTAGAAAACAATGAATATCACCGAGCACCTTAAAAGAGTACAAGACATGAAGAAGTTGCAAGAAGAGCTAATAGTTGCGCAGACGCAAAAGAAGGACCGACAAGCTCAAATGGAACCTCTCCAAGAGATATCCACGGAGTTCATTGCGCACACAGAGGAGGAAAATAAGAACATGATGCAAACACGGCAAGAGTGCACAGAAATCAGTCGGGAGGAGATCATAGTGCAAGTGTTAGATGTGCTCAAAGAAAAGGCCACGTAGGCTCAAATACAAGGGAACTTGCAGACAAGTTCTACACTCTAGCATGAGTTGATGAATAAGTGCGCAAAGCATAGGTGGGTCGAGATGACCCACATGTCAGTGTTGGGGGACTGTTGGGTGTAGGCCCATTTTGGGGAAAAGGCCATTTTTTGAGAGAAAAGCACAAAGTGGAAAACAGACAGTTGGAAGGAAAAGTAGCACACGCTAGAAAAACATGTGAGGCACGCATGCAAGGGAGACCTAACTACATTAGGGTTAGGGTTTTTTCAAAATATTGTAATGGTTGATAAGCCAAGAATATGTATAAGTAGTACCTAGGAGGTCTAGGGGGAATGAACAGATAGGGAGAGAGGGAGAGAGGGAGAGAGAGAGGAGTGAGAAAGGATAGAACTGCAACATTTTGTAAGTTGGTGAGAAACTTGATCCTGAGGGTTATATCGTAGGAGGAGGAGCCTAGTGCGATCTAGTCAACCTCAAAGGGATCAGGAAGCCTGTGAAGATTGTAAGATCCAAGACTGTAAACGCGCGCAGTGTGATCTATTGCTGAGACATAGTAAAAGAGCTCAAGAGCCAAATATTTGTGGACATAGCCCAGGGGGGGTGAACCATGGTAAAACTTGTGTTATGTTATTGAATGTTATGCATCTCCATTGTTGTTAATGATTAAATGCTATATAAATGAATGAAGGAACTAGTTAGATCTGATATTTCACATGCATGAGAAAGAGTGACTGATTAATTAAGATAGTAGACTAAATAAATGAAGATCACTAGGTACAATCACAAATCCCCACTTATTCCCAGGCTGCAAGCGTCTGAGTATTGTAGCCACCCATAGAACTATCTTGGGTGAGACTACGCAGTGCACCCTGTGTACTGCACTGCCTTCTGGTTTACCTCGGGGGGTGATAGTTTTAGAGGGATTTTGTTGGAAGCTTGTTATATCTGAACCTGGTTCAATGTATGATAGTAAAGTAAGATCAGAGTAGATAAACTATTAAAGCCAACAATAGCAGAGCATATTTCCATATGATAGGTGATAGAGAGTTGTTTTACACTCTCATAGAGACTGGCTCGGACTTATGTGTGGATCTTGGTAAGGGAGTCAAGAATTCAATAAGAGGATCTAGTACTGTATCGTTTCGTTGGATTCAGGGGAGATATTGAAGGTGTTGAATGTGTTGTGGGTGTCAGAACTCAGTAGGAGTGTCCTCTCAGCCTCAGAGATTGAGAGCAAGGGATACCATGTATTGTTTCGAGATGGACAAGTATTACTTGTGCCTAGACAATCTATATTTATATCACCAGTGGTTCTTGGAGCTAGGGAGATAAACCTATATAGGCTAGGGGGGCAGCCTATGAGTGTTGTGACCAGCCAAAAAAGAGAGACAGATGAGGAGGATCAGGTGGCTCCACAAGTGGTGAGGCAGGTGACCCCACCAGCAGTATCAACTCAGAGGGAGCTAGAGTTCAAAGGGATTCAACCCTCGGGATCCAGGAGGTAGGAGCAGCCTCCCAAGACTATACAAAGGATATTGGATAGGGAGAAGATTACCCTAGGGGTTGTGCAGACTCAGAGGGAGTCAATTTTTAGGAGGATCATGCGATCTCAGAGTGGGCTTGATATCAGAGAGATTCATTTGGCTTAGAGGGAGAGATGGTCATCCAAAGGGAGTTCCTCCTCAGGTTCAATTGGGAGAGACATCTTCCAAGACTGACAGATAGGTGTCATGGGTTAAGGAGGCCATATAGGAGCTTCAGAGGCAGGAGGCCTCTAGGGCATGTGAGACCTCCATGGAGGATAGACTTGTCTCAACAGGATTATCTACAGTGACAGAGGAGGTAGCCAGAAAGGAGGACTGGGGAGTACGATTTGCTTGAGTCACAGAGTGTATCTAATGAGGCAGATTATACAATAGGATTTGCTTCAGTGATCGAGGATGCAACCAATCAGACAGATTATATATCAGTGACCGAGGATGTGGCTAGTCAGACAGACCAGATAGTAGGATGTGCTCTAGTGACCGTGGATGCAGTCAATCAAACAGATTGGATAACTAGATGTGTCCCAGTGACCGAGGATGCATCTAGTTAGACAGACTGGACAGCTAGATTTGTTCCAGTGACCAAGGATGCAGCCAGTCAGACAGAATTGGTAGCAGAACTTATTGTGACAATATTCGAGGACCCATTTTCCATAGTGACAGAGGGAATAGCCAATTTGGATTATTGGAGTACATATGAAGTGGTAGATCCAAAGCTATATCTACTATGTGAGACAGTGGTGCATCTAGATGTTGGAGGATGGGATACCTCCCTTACTAAGAGGGAGTGTTTATTTGTGTATCTTCAACAGGTATTCCCACTAGAGGCCAAGGTGCTAGGCATGTGGGAATTTTCGTTGGCACCAGTTTTGAATTTTGTTTCAATGAAATCGGTCTAGAAATGAGGTTAGGGCCTCATGGGAAAGTTGATGAGCTTTGTGGGTTTGTGTGGGGGTGCCACACCCACAAAGAGGATTCAAATATTTCGATTAATTGTTGAGTTTATGAAGGGCTACTAAACTCACTCATTGGACTCCTATATAAAGGATATATGTCATTATGACCTTACATCATCATTGTGGAAGAATAGAGTTGACATAAGTGAGTCTGCACTTGTTCTAGGAGGATCGGTGATCTCAGCAAGGGAAAGTCTGCAAGATGGAGAATTTGGCCCTGAAGAGAGAGGCGAAGAAGGTCTCACATGTGGAGTGAATTTTGTGTGCCATACATGGTTTGCAAGAGGACAAAGCGTGTATATACGCGGATTGCAGAAGGACAAATCGTGTATAGGGTATACATGATTTGTAGTAGAGAAAATTGTGTATGTCTGTGGGTTTCCAGTTGGTGAATCACTTATCTGGTTTTCTAGGTAGGTACATATCCATACATGCTGACACGTGATGTCAGTAGGACATACAAGTGATCTATAGAAAATTCTTGGGCAGAGGATATTTCCAGATATTGTTGAGGTTTTCTTTTTTTGTCTGTATATTGGAGGACAAGGTTGTCCTCAGATTTGGTGATTTTGAGAGGACTAGTTATGTCCTTAATTTTGGTGACTTTGAGAGGACTGGTTTTGGTCCTCAGATTTGGAGAATTGGATAAAGTTACATAAAAAAAATATTGTGTCTCTTGTGTATTGATGATTCATCTATGATCTTGTTGTTTTTGCTGCATATGTTTTCAGTGAATAATTTCAGTGTAAAGTTGTTCAATGATAGTTAGATCACTAGGAAGCGATTTTCAGATCTGAAATCAATCACATAGAGTTGCATGTGAAAATTGACATTTTTTAAGGAAAAGGACATGGAAGAATTGGTCTCCTCATCAGAAGAAAGAGGAATAGTGAATGAAGGTGGCAACGCATGACCAGTCCATCCTTCTTATGGTTGATTGCAAACGGGAAACAATGAGGAAAGTGCAAAGACTTCGCTTGCACCATCACTTAGAATAAGTGGCATGCTAATCAAACCAATGAGAAAGAAGGAGAATAAGACCAAGAGGCCTACATCAAACAAGACATTCCTTGTTTTCATTTCTACAAGAGGAAAGGCCGTAGTGATACTGGTTACTAGTTTTCCCATGCATGTTTATTTTGTGGGAAGAGGAGCAATATTGAGGCATATTATTAGGAGATGAAAGCTACAAGCCATGAGCCATATTGTTTTTAGAGGAGGAATGACAAGAAGACTTCCCCAAACCAATAGTGAATTCAAAGGAAAAGGGGAGAAAAGGAGTATGCCAAGTAGTTCATATAGCAGTTCTTAGAACTTTTTCCACCTTTGCAAGTTGAGTGGGCATTGGGAAGAAAAGTGTTTGTGACTTCATTTAGAGTTTCACCTAAGGAACTGCATAACCAAGAGAAGAGTGTGAAAAGTTAAGCCTAACAGAGATAAATAACTCACAACATCTCCAACTCAAGGAGCATAAGCTATCCCAGGAGTAATAGAAGCATAGGTGGTCCATATCACCATTCAAGAGTACAATGAGTTGATGCCAACAACCAAGGTCGCCCCATTCCTATTGCTACCTGCAATACTTCATAAGAATACCCTTCTTAGAGATGTATTGGATATTGGTGCAGGGAATTCAATGGAATTCGCTTGTCTTTGTACCATCCAAATATTGAGGAATTCCCTCACCCTCAAGACTGTAGTCGATTGATGATTCTCACCTATACCCATACATTTATAGGATTCATCAAATATTTGGGTGGAATAAGGTGTTATGATTGCACACTAAGGAAGGAATTCAAGCGATGTTGTTGTAGAGACAGAGTGTTAATAAGCACATCCTGATAACAAAGAATTGTTTCCATGCGATGAAGCAATTGATCCTAGTAGAAGAAGGTGGACCACACTTGTTTTTGTGGAGTTTCTACATGATGGCATACCTATTGGGATCTCACTAAGCAAGCATAGACCATAATTAAACTTAGCTTCATTGACTACCAAGTTGGACCATCTCCAAGTTTGAGAGAGATGGGAATGAATTTTGATTAGAAAGCTCTGATATGGAGATTGCCCAAACCTGAGAGTCAGTGAGAAGACTTATGCACTACAAGAACAAGTGATCCATGAACCAGATCCAAAGCCAGAGCCAGAGCCACGAGCCAAAGCCAAAGCCAAAGCCAAAGCCAAAGTTGCAGCCATGATCTAGAGTCAAAGCCATGTTCCAGAGGAGTAGACAAAAGGCACATTGATCCAGATTGGTTTCCTCTAAGTTTTTGGAAACCAAAACGCCTCTTAATGGGGAGGTTTGATCCGAAATGGATCCAAACAATCGAATGGTTGTAAGACTCGGTACCTAATTGTAATTCAACAATTAATGAGGTTATATAAAATATTGCAAATCTAAAAGTAAATGAGACAAAAGAGAGGAAAAACAAGAATTAAATAAAATAGAAAATGAAAATAGGAGAGAAACACTAAGGAATGGGAAATGAAAGGTTAGGCATGTTCACCTTCCCATTACCCCAACTCTCCCTATTTCTTCTCATGATTTTGTTGTTAGAGGGATTTTTCTTTTGTTGGCCAAGATGGAGATGCACAGAGGGCCATGAGTTGCATTGTAACCGGAATTTGTCGAAATAAAATTGAGCAACTATTTGAATGCTAGTTTTTCTAGTTAGGTTTCCAAGGAAAATATTGTGTTCATGTGTGATGGATTTTCTCTCGAAGTTATTTAAATGTCGTGTTAGTTTTGCATCCAAGTTTAAATGGAAGCTTCTATTTATTTTAATGGATGCCTTAATGGGGTGAGGATCCATTCTATACTCTAATGATCCCACACTAAAATTTAAAAATAATAATTTAGAGTGATTATCAAAAAAAAAATTACTTAAACTTTTTCAGATTTGGTTAAATAAAATTTGCATACTCTATTTTCTCTGTTTTTCAGGTCAGAATGCAATCGATGAAGATAGGCCATAATGCATATCCATCAACAACATACAAAGCAGACTCCCTTTACTAGGTCATTTTCTGTCATGATCACATCTTATCAAAACCTTAGATTTTCAAGATTTTTGGCATCAAAAATCTTTACGTAACTTATGATTGTTCTCCTTACAGTGCATTCTTAAGTGAGGGCTTACTAAAAACCAAAAAGACATATCCCTACTTGAAGAAGTAATCTACAATGGGAAATTCAAAATATAAAGGCTATAGATGTGACCCCATATCGTCACAAACCTGATAAGCAACATCAAAGAAGCAATAAGATTATTTTCCCAAATGACATCAACAATCTTCTCCCATTGCTTAGGAGTTGGTTCAATTCATGTTGGATTGTGAGCACAACCATGAAGCAACACAAACGAACCATTTGGTGCAGCCTTGAGGAAATTCTGCAATCATCCCTTCAAATTTTAGTCCAACAGTTTTAGGATCATAGTACTGGTATTTCGAGCATGGAACCCCGACATCATTGAAAATGTTCTTGTGATTTCCCCACGTTGGAGAAGAAATCTAGACTTGTGCTCCAGAAAAATATCTTTGAATAAAGGTAGCAGCAAGGCAAAGAGAACCAGTTCCTGAAAGGCCTTGGACAGTGGCCACCTGTCCTTGCTTTGTTGCATCATTGTCAGCTCCAAGCAACAACTCCACGGTAGCCTTATTAAAGAAACCAAACCTTCAATAGGGAGATACTCCTTATTTTATCCTTTCTCAACAACATATTCTCTGCCTTTTTCACCACATTGAGAAAGTAGGGTTGAAGATCTCCTGTTCTATAAGCTCCAACACTAAGATTAAGCTTCAAATTACTTGTATTTACTATAAATGTTTTTGAAACACCCATAATTTGATCTGGAGGTGTCATTGTCACTCCTTCAAAGCTAGAGACGTCTGCTGCAATAGCCATGCCAATATCAAAATTATTCTGACATAGGTTCAACTAAGAGTTATCGATGGCAGCTATGGGCTTCGCTGATGTGGCAGCGAAGGTAGCCAGGGCTCCCACTCCAATATCACAATGCAATGAATAACAACCAAACGAGGTAATTTGGGGAAAATGCACTCCAGAATCCAGAAATACTCAAACAGAAATATGAATCAACCAAAACAATTAAAACTAGGCAAACCCAGACTTGGAAGAGAACTCAAAGTTGTTGTGCAGCTACCGAACCCAATTCCATAGAAACAAAGATCTCGACTAGTTAAAATCCAAATGGACCATTGAAGAATTGCAACGACAGCTTCAACTCTTCCAGTGCAACATTCAGTCATGCAGTGAGAATATATGAAATACACCAGCCTTATCTATGCATTGAGAAACATCATCTAACAAACAGCTTTGGCATCTAGCTTTTGATGTTTTACTGGAAAGGCATGAACCTTTATAGAAACAGAATGAAACTTTTTGGGAAATGCATTCAGTGCCTCCACATGTGCAATTTTCGTATCATTGTTAAACTAAACCAAGAATGCATAACAAAGGCTCCAAGTAGAAATGTACATCGTCAAATTACAGGCAGGATTTAACACGCAGGTATAACCACTTCTAGCTGCATTAATAATAGAGGATTGAGACATTGCAGATTTTAAGATCAAGAGGAACTAAAATGCATCAGCTCTGTAGATGTACAGAACATGTTTTTTCGCCACATAAGGTTACCAAATCTCATCATCGGAGAATTAGATCTTAGATCTTGCCATATGGGTATTTCTTCTAAAACCATTTAGTTTCTCTTTAGATACACTGATTGATAACCATTCCACTAGTAATATTGGTTGCAGAAGAATACATTCGAACACCACCCACAGAATAAATTTATAATACTGTTCATTCAAATGTGTAAGAAAGCACCAAAAGGATTATAAACGAAATTGAATGTAAATAGCATATTTGTACCCGACAACAGAAGGTAAAAATGGAAACAAGAACCATATAACGAAACTTAAACCTACAAATCAGGATTTTAAAGCTTGTTGCAGTAAAACTAGGCTTGAAGAAAATAATGTGAAACACATCACATATCTGAGATTCTCTTATACAATTGCCTTGTAGGTGTGGCAAACAAAGGTACTAGAGTCATTGTGAACTCATTCAAGAAACATCATTTATTTAGGTGTTATGATCTCCTTGAGAAAAAAGAGAGTAAAACAACACACATTATATATATATATATATATATATAT
>SNQJ01S0018570.1:152843-173400 GCA_010110895.2 Picea sitchensis
ATGTTTTTTGGAGCATAAGGATGAAGACATATATACAAGCACAGGGATTTCAAGTTTGGCAATCAATTGTAGATGGATGCACAACACTAGCAGTTCCAACAACAAATGAAAAAGCAGTGAAACTCGGTGAGAATAATTTTGAAGCCAAAAATGCACTTTTGAATGGTCTCAGTGATATGGTATTCACCAAAGTTGCACATTGTAAATCTGCTAAAGAGATTTGGGACAAGCTTCGAAATATTTATGAAGGAGATTCAAAATTCAATGCAACAAAGATTCAAACTTACAGAGGTCAGTTCGAATGACTAAAAATGAAGGAAGATGAAGATATCGCAGCCTACTTCTTACGAGTCGATGAAACAGTAAATGCAATCATAGGATTGGGAGAAGAAATCGAAGAATCTGTAATTGTTCAAAAGGTACTAAGAACTCTTCCTATGAGATTCAACCCTAAGATACCAGCACTAGAAGAAAGATCGGATATAAACTCAATAAGCATGGACGAACTGCATGGAATTTTCATAGCATATGAGATGAGAACTAAACAGGAAAATCCAGATGTAAAAGAAGCAGCCTTCAAAGAATCCAAAAGATCAAAGCAAAAGAAAAAGGAACAAGAATAATATAGCAGCAGCAACGATGTCTCGAAAGATGATGAAGAAGTGGCCAACTTCCTCAAAAGAATGAACAAGGGAACCAACGGTAGATATAGAGGTAAGCTTCCTTTAATTTGTTTTAATTGTGATGGTATTGGTCATTTTTCTAAAAAATGTCCTCATAAGAAAAAGAGAAATGATGAAGGTTACTCAAAAGGTAGACAAACATATAAAGGTAAAAGAACTACAAATAAAGTTTTCAAGAAAAAAAAATTCACCAAAGAAGACATCTCATCATCAGATGAAGATGAAGTCAGTGACATTGAAATAGGGAGATTTCTATTCATGGCGGTAGAAGACTCTGATAAATAAGACTCTGGAGAAGAATATGAAGAAGCATATGAAAGGAAAAGAGATTGAAGAGAAGTTGACTTCTAAAATAATTAATGAGTGCCATAAGTTATCAGAAGAGAAAAAGAAAAACAAAGGAAACTACAAGCCAGGAACTAGATGAAAAAGACACTAAAAACTAGAACAAATGATCACAAGGATTATGAAGGTTCAAATAGAAGAAGATAAAATTGAAAAAGCACTCAAAGAGCAGCTAGAAGGAAAGGATGGGATCATTGGAAACTGGAAGCATGGGTGTCACTAAGAAAAGGATATTCAAAGGAAAAATATACAGAATAGCTCAAAAATTATGGATAACATTATCAGCAGTAAAAAAAAAAAAAAAAAAAAAAAAAAAAAAAAAAAAAAAAAAAAAAGGATCAAGCTCCAAAACAAACGAGCAAGAAACAAATCAAAAGCTATGAAAAAAACAATCAAAGGGATAAAAATATTCTGAGGACACTCCTCCACCAAGAAGATTTAGATTTTAGAATCAACAACGGATAGACATGCCTCAAGAAGAGAAGAATGTTCATAAGAGCACCTCCTTTTGGAAGATCTTCAATTGCAATTATCAAATATTTTTTGGTATATGTTATGCATGTAAATAATTTTTTGGACATAAAATTTGTAAGTGCCGAACTAACAACAGAGACAATAACTACTTTGAGAGCCATACAAAGGAGGTTATTCCAAGAAGAACTAGTGAAAAACACAAAGAAAGAGTTACAACATGTTTTGAATCTTTGAGCGGAAGTGGAACCTTCACAAATGTAACAATTTTGGACACATGGTCAAAATTTGCAGAATGACAGTCACTCCTAAAAAACCTCATGAGAGACATAAACAAGAACCTCAACAGAGACATAAACAAGAACCTCAGAAAATGACATGGATAAAGAAGAAAGATCAGTGCTTAATGAAGAAGATACGGTGGCTCTACAAGATAAAAAAGAAACATGGTTGGTATTTGGCAGTGGATGTTCAAAAGAACACATGGCAATTGATAAAGACAAGTTTCTTACATTCAGAAAAGAAAGAGATGGGTCAGTCCCCTTGAGGAAATGGCAATTCAACCAAATCATTGGAAAAGTCCGCAGTCCGAATTGGAACAAGAATGAAAAGGCAGAAAATGTTCTCTGAGTAGAAGATATGAAACATAATATTTTAAGTGTGAGTCAAATGTGTGACCCAAGGTCATAAGTTACTTTCGATTCCCCACAAAAGTGTGAGATGAAAAAAGAAGGTTCAGGGAAATTTGTCACTCTGTTGCAGAACTTCAAGCAACATATATATGGAGTTAATTGGAAATGAAAGAAGTGTTGTCTAGGAAAGGAAGATAGAAACTTGTGGCTATGCTTGCAGGAAGAATGGAGTCACATGCATTTTGATAACTTGTCAAAGTCAACAAAAGAAGCAGTCAGAGAAATGACCCGGATCACTAAACCAACCAACACTTTATGCAAGCATTCCAACAAGGAAAACAAAGACGGAGTTCAAATCAAAAGGAATATTCAACAACAAAACCACTTGAAAATTGTACATCTTGATCTAGTTGTACCAACTCGACAAAAGGCTTAAAAGGTAGAGATACTTTATGTTATTAGTTGATGATTGTAATGTGGCCTTCTGATTTGTTTTCCCAAGAATAAGTTAGAAGCTTTTTGAAAACTTCAATATCTACAAAGAAATGGTTGAAAATGAGATGGATTCAGAATCAAATGCTTAATATGCTCGGATAATGGAGGAGGAATTCAACTGAAAATTTATGGACTAAAAATCATGGAATAAGGCAATTCTCCATGCACCACCTGCCTGGGACATCAGGCCAGGATGGGTTGTTGAAGGAATAGGACCGATTGAAGTGAACCGGACAATGAGTATTAGTTCAAAGTTGATGGATGTTTTTTTTTTTGGACATGCATACAGCAGTTCACATTCAAGTGAATTCAAGGTGCTTGATAAAAATGCCTACAGGCTGTGGAAAGAAGACTGTAAAATGTAAGCACTTGAGGAGTTTTGGAAGAAAATGCTACATCAAAGAGGAAGATGGAAAAATGGGAAAGTTTGACTCTGAATGAAAAATACTTTCGTTGGCGTTTACTCGAGAGTCAAAGGAAAACATACAAGTGTTACAATCTAAGATTAAACAAAGTTGTGGAAATAATCAGTGTAAAAATTGATGAAGCAGGCATACTAGAATTAAAGGAAAAAGAAAACAAATCAATAGGAACTAACTTTTGAGAAGAAGAAGAAAGAAAAAGTAAGAAAGAGGAAGATGAAGATGAAGAATCAGATAGAGAGTAGAAGAGCAAGTTCAACAAGTATCTCCAAAGACACACAACAAGCAGTCTGAGAAGAATCATCCTTGGATCAGTTATTGGGAAACAAAGATGCGAGGTTGAGACTAGAAGAAAAATCCATTCACGAGAACAAACACACCTAGCACTCTTATCTACAATTAGACAAACTGTTTGAAGACAACAAGGATGAATTTTGGGAATAAGACCATGGATGAAGAATTGGATCAAATGAGAAAAATGACACTTGAGGTGGTTCCCAAGACCAAAGAATGAGAATGTGATCAACACAAAATGGGTTTTCGGGGAATAAATTGAATGAAGATGGGCAGGTTACAAGAATAAGTTAGATTGGTATGTAAGGATATTCACAAATTGAAGGTCGACTTTGAAAGAGACATTTCCCAAGCTTCGATGGAAACAATGCATTTCTTTTAGCTTATGCATGCTCCAAAATATTAAAAAATGCATATCAGATGGGCGTAAAATCAGCTTTTTTGAATGGGGAGCAGAGAAAGAAGTCTACATTGAACAGCGAGAAGGATTTCAGTTGTCGAGGAGAACTGAAACTATGTGTGTAAATTAAGAAGGCCTTGTATGGTCTAAGCGAGGCTCCTAGAGCATGGTACTCGGTGGATAGAGAGTATACACATAGCGGTGAGGAGTTGAGAAAAGAGAGTGGAGACAACAACATGTGGATCTGAGGTAATATTTATTAGTGAAGTTTATGTTGATATTATTTTTGGTAGTGATGATGATGATAGGTTAAGCCAATTATGTTGATGATATTATTTTTGGTAGTGATGATGATAGGTTAAGCCAAAAATTTGCAAAAGACATGCATAATGAATTTGAAATGTCAATACTTGGAGAACTGTCCTTCTTTCTAGGACATCAGATACGTCAAAGCAACCAAGGAATTTGTATTTCTCAAACCAAGTATATCAGAGAAATGCTAAAGAGGTTCGGAATGGAATATTGCAAACTGGTTATCACTCCCATGCAAACCAGTTGTAAGTTGAGAAAAGATGATGATTCGAAGTCTACAGATCAGAGGCAATACAGGTCAATGAGTGATAGCCTACTATATGTGACAACATCTAGACCAGATGTAATGCAGACAGTTGGACAAGTGACATGATTTCAAGAAGCACCAATGTTATAGGATAAATTGGTATATGCGGACACTAACATATCTCCCTAGATCCACCTAGATCTAGAAAAAACAGGACAAGACATGACGCTTTCCCTAAGTTACAATCATTGAATTTGTCATTGAAGGAGGAATAAGTCAAATACCTTTAGATATTGCTTCCTTATGTCTTTTTTGTCCCTGCTTCACTTCGGTAGTCTTGTGATATCAGATCTACAATGACACAAATCCACCAAGGTGAAAGAAACAATAATACATTCAATGAAGACCTAAACATGTGATCAAGGAGTCATGTAATAAAATAAGAGTGATTTTATGGGAAACAGACATGCCACTGTATTATATTAAATGAAAGTAGAGGATACAACTAGATTTCCTTGATGTTGTAAGCTTCCTTTCGGTGGTCCTTCATTCCAACACACACACTTGCTCCACACTTGCATGAAGAAGATCCACTATGGCTTGATGGAAAAATGGAGGCCTCAAGCATCAATTCAAACAGGATTCCTCACACAATTTTGAACCTATTCTTTCATCAATTCTCTATTCAATCTTGTTTAACCTCTTCCTTGAGAAACATTTCATTATATAGGAGAATGAGAGATGGTTAAAGAGATGAGGATGATCCCACTAAATCTGAGAAGTCGGTAGGATGTCAACCATGAAAATGCCAACTCATTTTCTAGAACATCCTCTTCTAGAACCTCCGTAACCTCTTCTCCCTTTTAAGCTTTGAAGCAGGTTTGCACCCTGCTTATAGAGAAAACTGTGAACACCTCGCAATCCAAGTATAGAGTAGCCTGCGAAAATCAGGGTTTTCGCACCCTACAATATATGCATCTTGTGAACTCATCTTAAAAATATTTTTTGTAGAAGAAGACAATAGTCACTTTTCTCACGCAAAAGGTCCTTATGAGAGCCTGGACACATAACTGTAGAGACATCACTAGAGTTACCAAAATAATATGTAACAAAATGCCCCCCAAAGTATGAGGTTGGAACTCGTGACAGCCGAAATACTTTGTAAAATTCTTGTGTGTGTCAAAAACAAGGATCACACCTAATCGGAAACCTGCAAACAATCAAGTATCTGTAGAATATAATATCAGTTCTGAGGTAGGCATTCCCATGCTCAGACCATAAATGAATGAAATCACAAATGTAGGCCATGGCCACCAATCATACACCGCGGATCCATGTCATCAAAATTCTACATAGCCACCAGGAATACACTGTGGATCTATGTGTTAGAAGACTCAGATTAGGACATAGCCATGTGACATACAAAGTGGATCTATGTGTCAATACAAATCATAAATACTCCATCGCAACCTGGACCAAAAAGATGAGACTCAGGGTCTTTAATCCTATCGTCTGAAAGTATGAATCTAACCATGCGATTACAGGTGTCAAAGTCAAACATGGTATAAACCACTTGATTACTGGTCATTGATGAAAATCGTTAACAAGTGCAAGGGAAATCACCATTGATGTCAATGACTCCCAAGGTACCTAAGTACAATCCAACCGAATGTGAATAAATGAGTTGAAGTCGAACACTCGACGAAATCTCTCGATCAGGGACCAATGATGTGAATCCACTGTCAAAAGCAAAGAGACCTACCAGTAAGGCATGCAGGTTCTAAGGTACTAGATGATTTCTAATTATTACTCCCAGATAATGAGTTGGAGTCGATGGAAAAAGACTCGTCATTGGAGGGCCTTGATGTATCCCCCATCAATGACACAGAATGAGTAACCGATTTTAGGGTAAGTCAAAGTACAAATATGATTTGAAACTAATAGAGGGAAGGATGACATGGTAAGAATTGACAATTGTAGATGGCCAACACAATGGAGGGCTTGTTTGGACTTCTTTTGAACATATGAATGACACAACAATGGTCTTGGCATCATTGACTCAAAGAAGACCCAAGATACGACCTTGTAGCAAGTCAGACGAGAGACAAATGGATTTCCCAACTCAGATTCAAATGACGAACAAAAGGTGTCATGTTCAAGAGCGACGCTTACTTCCATTAATACAAATACGAAGGCATATCCCTTTCCCAAAATTTCCCCCACCATTTCTGGCGAGTACCTCTTTATTTCTATGCAAGCTTGAGGAGGATAACATATTCTTGTTGATTTAAGCTCATCCTTCGGATGAGTCCCTCGGAGTATGTTTAGCGAACCCTAGGAATGAGTGGTTTGATCCCATAAGGGCCTTTCGATGTTTGTTTAACAAGTCCAAGGATAGAAAACTCGAGGGTTTTTCATGTTTTGAGAGTCTAAAAAAAACTTAAAGAGAACTCTCCCAGTTCCTTTTTCGTAAATTAGTTCGACGAGACCAAAAAAGTGATAAACTATCCCTCATCGAACGTTTTCTTCAAATACGTTTACGAGCGTGAAAAGAACAAGATCGCTCGGTAATATTTTCGTTTTTATGGAGCGTGAAAAGAGATTAAAGGATACTCCCTTATTTTCATTGTTTTCATGTTATCATGACAAGTACGAAAAGACGACAAAATTATACTCGGTTGCGTTCTCATGTATTTTCAAGTGCGAGAACGAATGAAGACCGAGCTTAAGGATTTTCCTACAAAGCCCTAAAAAGGTATTTGTACATGTGACGAATAAAGAAGAAAAATGATCGTACACCGTCGTTCGAGATTTCAGGTCATCTATCTGCGAAAAATCCATACTCACAAAGCCATCAAGGTATTAGGTTTTTAGGCAAAATAATAAAAATAATATAAAAAATCAATGAAAAATAGTAAAAAAGTGAATAAATATGGGTGAAAAGCCATTTTTACCATTTCATTGTTACTTTGTCAAAAAACCTGTCCAACACACTTCTTTGTTCCCAAATTTCTTCGGTCGATTGCGGGAGGTACAAGCGGACATTTAGCAAACGGTTTCATCCAACGAGGTAATCTCCTGATTCTTCAACTTTTTCATGGATCACATTTGATTTTTATTGGAAAATTTTAGTGTTTGAGTCCATTTTGGGGATGGTAGGTGCGCTCAGGAATTTTCTTAGGTGGTCCATTCGGGACCTGCAAGAACCTAAGGTTTTCACAGGTGGGCTTGAGTGCACCTGCAAGAATCTCACGCTGTGTGAAAGCTTGACCTGCAAGGGCCGAAAATCGGATTTTCATGTATGTTTTTGCTCAATAAAAATTGATTCAAGAGGTTAAATTGAGTTGTTAACTTCCTTCTCATGGCTCCATTGCAGGTATTGATCATCATGATGTTGGAATGGAGGGAAAGAGAACATGAGGAGGATGATGCCATTKCCAGAAATGATCCGGGTACAGTTGCTGCCCTCTGGGAATGTGCGATCTTAAAAAATTTCAAGATCCAGGGCATGAGATCCCAACTCAGGTTGTTAGAGTACCTGGTCCACATGTGGGATGTGGATCAACAGGTATTTCATGTAGGGATCCACACGGTTACACTATATACTAAGGATATCTATTTTCTGATGGGGTTGTCACAATGTGGATACCATGCGACTCTGACCAGAGGTAGAGGTGGTGGACTTCCTATGAGCGAGTATGTTCGCCAATATTGTGTTCTCGAGGCGGAGAGAAGAAAGGGTAAAGTCGCCATCTCGGGTGTCCAATATCTGACCTTAAGGACCATATTTTTTACCATTACATGCATGGCTGGGAGCACGGCTCCACACATGGATCTCCATATCTATTTCTAGTATGCAATAGAGTGCATAGAGCCTCGAGTTTTCAACTGGTCGGACGCAGTTCTTCGCAGCATGAAGAGGAAACTGACAAAGTGCAGAAGGGGTAACCTGAAATAGTTCGGGTACGGGTCAATTTTGGTGTCTTTCTTCCTTGAGAGGGTCCCACTACTGCGACTACTGATAGATTGGGGTTTATCAACCCCACGGGATCCGAGGATGATGAGGTGGTGTAACCTCATGGCTCGGCACGTAGCAAGCCCTATACTCAAATATAATGATTTGTTTTTTGACTGGTTGAGGCCCCATATGCTAATGATCGATGACTACACATATGTGACGCTTGGATTTCCGAGGAGATCCATATTTGGTTCTTCCTGAGGATGCTCAGTGGGGTGACTTAGGTAAGAAGTACACATTTTGTTTTTTTAATTTTTTTTGTAAATTTCATTATATAAAATGTTTTTATGTTTTTGATCCAAGGACTAATCAAAAATTTCTTTTGACGACACAGATGTGGGGCCATATCGACCTCCAGGAACATCTCCCATTCAAAGACGAGGGGAAGTGGCTCTAGTGGAAAGATGGGATGCTGAGGACTATGAGGAAATTGAACAAAACTTAGAGGGACTGACTGCAGATGTCCTGGACTTCTCTATTGGGGAGATCCTGAGGCGCTATCAGTGCCATACTATGGGCATGTCTGAGTCTCTTAGTCGACTGCTCCATAGGGTTTCCCGATCAATTGTGTGTTACTGTGAGCATCATCCGTGATGTTAATTTGTAGAAGCCATGGGCTTCATATATTTTGATATTTTGGTCTTTGGACAAAAACTTTTTGCAAAACTTTTGATCATTATATATATATATATATATATATATGCAGCTTCTACCAACTTATTTTGTTTCGTATAATACATGTGATGTATGATTGGTTTTATAAATGTCTCAGATGTCTGTCTAACACATAATTAGCTAAAGCATCAGTCAATGTATTTAGACATCTAGGAATGTGATGATATTCGATATAATCAAAATAACGTTCCAAGAGGCAAATTCGTAGATATACCCACAATAAAGTAGGACTTCGGATAACATAGACATTACTTAATGGTAGCACTACTAGCTGTGAATCAAGTCGTATAACCAGGTGGTGGATACCAAGCGAAATAGAATTAGTCAACAATTCAATGACGACACTATATTTTGTGATATTATTGGTTGCACGAACGAGGAAAACACCTCGTAAACTGATAAGTTCGTTGGTAGGTGCATAAATTTCCCATGCAGCAGAAGCAAGGTTTTGAGTACTATGACTAGCGCCATCGGCAAAGCCAATGTGGGGTAGCGAAGACTCCCACATCTGAAAACCAAGCACAACGCAAGGTAAGCGATCGAGGGTAGAAACCAAATAACGAAAAAGCACACTAAAGTAACACACAAAATTATGATACAATAAAATACAAGCACTCATGCACAGATGACCTAAGCATAGTACTTCTTTAAGTAAAGCCCATTTCTAGGTTCACTCAAAGGGACACCATCGTAGTCCACTAACTCGTAGGCTCCTTTCTCCAACACTCGTCTGACGATATAAGGACCTCGCCACATAGCCTCAAATTTCCCGGCTCCTAGAAAATTCCGATCTTGTTCATAAAGGAGAACTAGATCACCTTCAGATAAAACGTGTGGTTTGATATGTTTTTCGTATTGGGCTTTGACGTATTTCTTCTGGGTTTCTATAACAAGGGTGGCATCATGACGGGTTTCATCCAGTTTCATAAGATACAACAGACGTTCTTCTTCAACAGAAGTGTTTGGGAGAAGTTCAATGGCTAGATTTAGAGATGGTATCTCACATTCAATCAACAAGATGGCTTCTATACCATAAACTAACTGTAAAGGTGTAAACCCGGTAGCAGACTTGACAGATGTCCAGTAAGCCCACAATGCTGAAAACAACATCGTGTGCCAGCTAGTTTTGTGAATCCCTATCATTCGTCGAAGCATGGTAATGATGACTTTGTTTATTGCTTCAACCTGGCCATTGGCTTGTGGGTAATAGAGTGTTGAGTTTTCATGGCGAAGACCCAACTTTTCAGTGAGTTCAGACATCATGAAGTTTATAAAGTGGCTACCGTGATCAGTAATGATAGATTGAGGAACACCAAACCAAGAAATGATATGATTGAATATGAATAATGTTGCAGTCTTTCCCATATTGTCGAATGTAGGCATCGCTTCAACCCATTTCGTAAAATAATCTATAGCTACAATAATGTATCCATGCCCCTTGGCCGACTGATGGTGACATATCATGAAATCGATACCCCATTTCGCAAAAGGTCCAACGGATACTACAGGGTGTAAAGGAGAAAGGTGTGATCATATTTTGTTGTTGTATGTTTGGAAAGTGTGGCATTTTTGGACAACGATAATACAATCTTTGAATAAAGAAGGCCAAAAATACCTAGCTCGTAAGATCTTTTGGGCAGTAGCATACCCAGACATGTGACCACCACATGCTCCAGAATGGTAGCCATTCAAGGCTTTCTCAACTTCATCAAATGTGAGGCATCGTCGAAAAATGGAGTCAATCCCACGACGATAAAGAGTATCACTAAGGATAATATACTGACGGTCTTGGTAATGTATTCGACAATGGTCAGTGCTAGACAAATCAAACCAAAAATTCTGAGTCTGGAGATATATAATGATATCCCCATACCAAAGGTCATTGAAAATGATCAGAAAAAGGGATTCATGGGGTAATGAATCCTCTACTACCTTTTCCGTCTCAGAACAGGGAAGGTCACATATCAATTTGGCAAACACCAAGGATTTCTTGAACTTAGTGCGTTCGAATTCTAAGTCAAACTCTTGGAGTATTATGATCCATTTGGAGTATTTTCCCCCTAGCAATTAGCGTGTAAGAATGTGTTGCATAGGGTTGCAATTGGAAATCAAAGTAGTCTTGCGTAAAAGGATATAGTACCAGAAATGTTGGACAGCTTGGACGACTGCCAAGGCCATTTTTTCAACATGTAAATACTTGGTTTCGGTAGTAGTGAGACTCTGACTCAAGTAATAGATGACATGTTCATCATGAGAATCATCCTCTTGGACTAGAACCATAACAATAGTAGAGTCCGAGGTTGCGAGATACAGGAAATAATCTCGACTATAATTGGGTGGGAAAAGTAGTGGGGTACGTGTTAATGTCAATTTTAAACTGTCGAAAGCTTTGTTGGTAGTGGTATCCCATACAAACTCAGGACCTTTCTTAAGCAGTGGAGTAAATCCGAGGGTTAACTCAGCATAGTTTGGGATGAAACAATGTAGAAAGTTTGTCTTCCCTTGCAAACTTTGTAGCTGGCGAAGTGAGGAAGGAGGAGAGAGATTGAGAATCGCCTCAACCTTCAAAGGATCTACCTTGATCCCTTGACATGAAATAATAAATACTAGAAGTCGGTCGGATTCTACACAAAAAACACATTTGTACGGGTTTAAGCGTAAATAGTAAAATCGACATCGAAGGAAAATGGCTCGGAGGTGTGTTGGATGATCTACACGGTGCATGGAATGAGCCGGTAGGCCATCGAGATATAGTTGGAAAATGTGCTTTATATCATGAAAGGCATAAGACATAGCACGTTGAAAAGTCACACTGGCATTCTTTAAACCAAAGGGTAGTTTCTAGTAGGAAAAAGTGCCCCGAGGACAAATAAAAGCAGTCTTGTGTTGGTCGACGGGTACGATATTGATTTGATTATATCTGGAGAAACCATCCATCAAAGAGAAGATTTCACTCCCGGCACAATCATCAATGATATGGTCATTGAAGGGGGTGGGAAAGTTGTCTTTAGGACAAGCTTTGTTAATATCCCTATAATCAATGCACACGCGGATCGTACCTTGCTTCTTGTTAACTGAAACAAGATTGGAAACCTAGTCAGTTAGAGCCACAGGGTAAATAAAGCCAGCTTTAAGAAGTTTCTCAAATTCAATCTTGATAGAAGTTGTTTTACGTGGGTGGACCGGACGAAGTCATTGCTGGATGGGTTTAGCGCCCAGGTATGTCTTAATCTCATGTACAACAATGTCTAGGTCAATACCCAACATTTATTCATAGCTCCATGTGAAGACGTCACAAAATTCTTGAAAAAGAGACTTGTAGGTGACAACTTCATCATTGGAACACGAAGCTACGATATGCACATTTTCGACAACTCCAGGTTTAATGGATATGTCGAGGGGGATGGTGGGTGAGATATTACTTAAGTTCCCTTCATAGAACATATAGTGGGTAGACTCGGGAACGGTAGAAATGATGACAACAGTCGATGGAGTCGAGATTCGTTGGTAACTCTCAATGGTGTGTTGTTCCAGGAAGAGAATGGAATGATGATGTCCATTGTCCCAAGGGGTATATTCCATAGACATAACAGACACAATCATCTCCTCTGTAGGAAAAATGACACATAATGGATCCGAAGATGAATCGCCAAGAGAGAGAGTCGAGGGGGATGCCGATTGAATGGCTTGGTAAGCGGATTCAACTAGACTCAAGGGCATCTGGTCGCCGTAGCGAAGATAATCACCGGGTGCGGGTACTGCCCATGGGTCAAAAGACATGGGAGTTTCATGGATGAAGGTGGATATCATGTTGATTGAGGAAACCAAAGGAGGTGGAACATCGGGTGGTGGGATGGGGAAAGTACCCATCAGAGTGGAATCTTTTATAAGACCCACACCGACATTCTCATATCTAGGGGGTGTTTTTGCAATGAAAGGTACATTGTTCGTACGTGTATCAGAGTTAAATAAGTCCAATTCGTCCATCATAATTACTTTTCCCTGATGTGGGAAACATATGACACGGAAAAGAGTGGAAACAACTGCACGCATGGAATCGATCCAGCTACGACAAAGTAAAAGGTTGTAATTGAGAGGAGTGTCAAATACCTCAACTTCAACGTTGACCATTTTGCCTTCTATTGTAATAGGAAATGAAGGGAGGACACCGTAAGGCTGGAATCCAGAGCCATTAAAGGCTTTGAGCGCATTGTGTGATTCAGTTAAGGGAGGAGAGTTGATGGCTTTCTAGCAGGCAATAGACATGACACATGTCGAGGCACCCTCATCAATAATTGTTCTACAAATGTTCTTGTCGGAGACAATAACTTGTATTTGAAATGCGAGTTGAGGAGGTAACCTTGGAATGTGATCTTCCAAGTAAAAAAATATTAAATTGGTATCCGTAGGGTCGATTTCACCAATGGATTTCAACAATGCCTTCCGTTGTGTGGGAAACCTCTGAAGGACTTCGAGGGATGACATCGTGGATGGTGCTTGGGCTAGATATTCTACGATAGTTCTAGGCAACATGCGCATGAGGATTGAAAGAAGACTTTCGAGCAACACCCTTTGGGGGAGGTTGAAGAACTATATCTAGGCTTGGTCATTTGAGATGAAGAGGACCATTGGTAGGTGGAGCCGAGGGAGATGGTTGGACCAATGAAGGAGGTATTTCATCTTTGGAGGAATAATAATCTTTGGCTCGAGTGGTAAGTGTGATGTCATTCTTCTTTGAATCACCTGTACACATTAAGACATAGGATGTAGTGGAGGGGGAGGGTTGGTCATGAATGACCAATTGGACCTGTTGTTGAGAAGGGAAGGGTTGTGACAACACGACCGAAGTAGGCATTTTTGGGTTCCCTTGAAGGAACTTAGTAACCTTGGCTGATCTTGGAAAATCCTTAGTGTAGTGATCATCACCACAGATAAGACAAGGGTATTGGGGTTTGCGCTTATCCTTATCATCAACATGTTGTGTTTTGGTCTTCTCAGATTGCGGATTATTTTTATCCTCCTTATTCTTACCCTTCCCTTTTTTGGATTTATTATTTCCGGCAGGGGTAGATTGAACAGAGTTCACCTCAGAAGTCTTGTTGGCGGGAGGAGTAGGAGACAGAGCATGTTGAACATTAGAAGCAACAGACTTGGGGTTGGTGGTAGAGGCTTGTGTGGAGTGGGGTTGGGCATGGGAAGTTCCAATCACACTATCAGCCACATGAGAAGCAATAGGAGTAGTTGAAGTAGCGGTAGTAGAAGGATGAGGTGCATCAAGGAGTAAATCGTAAAGAGTACTCATTTGTGAGTAAACGAGGTCAAGGTATTGAGCATGATTGATTGCCTATTCTTTTGTGACAAATCCACCCATGGCGATGTCACGAGCGATTTCATTCATGAATGATTTCGTGAACCACTCTGCCAGTAACTGATCAAGAAGCTCAAGTTTGATGAGACGTCATCTCCGTCGCCACTCATGATTGTGATTAGAGATATGAGTGGCTTTGGTTTGTTTGAAAGAGCTCAAAATTTTGGTTCCCGTTTCATAACGGATCGGTAACTGGTAGTGGGTGAGGAAAGCCATGACGAGGGTGTTAAAGTCAGTGAAGAAGCCTCGTGGTAATTCTATATACCACTTTGTGGTGGAACCTGTGAGAGTTCGCTGAAAAAGACGTAATCAAATAGAGTCATCCATCAAAGAGTTAGATGAACACCAAAGGTGGAAAGTCATTACATGATCGTTCGAGTCCTCTCCCGGTTTACCTTCGAACTTAGGAATGTCAGATGGTATGTTGGTTGGTATTACGGGCCATTGAGGAGAGTGACTGATAGGATCATTTAAAATTCTAGACATATCAGGGAGGTCCAGGGTGGCTAAGAAGGGTAACTGTCTATTCACGTGGGGGTACTGGTGACTTTGGTGAGGGAGTCACGTAGGTATACCAGTAAGACCGTAAACAGTTTGCATATAATGCAAAGATCCAGGTAGATTCAGTTGTTGGTGTGGAGGCATGTAATTTATAGGGTTGTATTGGTTGAGGTTATTCCCTTGAATAGGGATGTTGGGTCGAGCATTCGAGCCCCAAATGGGATTGGACGGACCTAGATATGGTTGGCCTGTACTAGGGGGTATGAAAGAGCTAGCTTGAGGCTATTTCCCCCCAGTCGATTGAGGATTATTTTGGATAATATGGTTCCAATAATGGGCCAAGGATGCAGGTATGTTTTGTCCATAGGTTGGGGTAGGTGGGGGTTTCCCTCCATTCAGGGGTTGCGTCCCAATTGGGATTTGACCTCCAAAAGGGAATTGCATTTGGCCTCCAGGGTGAAATTTTCCACCAACAGGAATCTGGTAATTAGGTGTGAAAGAATAGGTGGTGCCACTAGGTTCAGTTCCTATGATAGGGGATGTAAGAGACCCTCTGGAAGGGGGCCAAGGAAGTGTTGGAATAAAACCAGGAACAAGATGGTGCCCAGAAGGAGTCGAAATGCCAGGAGTCCCAGATGGGATTTGTGTAGGAACGAGAATAGAAGCATTCAATGCATGATATCTAGGGGGAAGTGTTGGGGTGAGTTTGGGTGAAAGAGGCATGCCAATGGGGACTTTTCTAGCCACCGTATTCCTAGTGAGAATAGTCGTAGTATTTGGGACCATTGTATAATGGGCCATTTGAAGGGGGATAGTCAAGATATGGTCGACTAGCTGAGCATCTGAACCAGGGAAATAATAGGCAGTAGTAAAAGGTATCATGTATGGATTAGATGTTTCGGGTGGCTCAGGTGTGACAGTGATATCAACGCCTGCTCCTGAGCCAAAGAGATCTCGTCTAAAAATGCCAGTAGTCCAAGAAGGATCCTGACCTTCAGGGCCTATGAAAGGTCCAATTGGTAATCCAAAAGACTCAACAACAATTTCTTCATATGAATTCACTCAAACAATACGTCTCATAGAGTCCGGAGGAAGTCATGAGCCCTCTAGAGAATCTGTAATTCAGAATTGTTCTAAAGAGTCAGTTCTTTCCACTTGTGAAGTGGCAATGTCTTGGAATTCACTCTATTGAGGAGAGACCCCTAGTGAGTTGGTAGGCAAGGGTTGAGAACCTTCCAGATCTTCTGGGGGTAGTCCTTTCATTCTCCACGAATGACGTGGAGGGTCAATGGTGATCGAGCTAAAATCTTACACAAGAAAATCAATGGCCAACTTATGGAAACAAACAACACGCACTAGAAAAATATAGGAATCAAAACCAAGCAAACAAGACCTTTCTATTCCAAAGTCACTAGTTGGTGTTGAAATCCAACATCGCAAAGTTGAGACAAGAAGGGGCTGGGCTAGGGTGGAAAAGTTACATTGACGACTTGCTTAACAAACTTACACCCTGGTGTAAGCTCCCACACATAATCGTGGGTATACCCTCCAAGGAGCCCGAGTGAGTCTGGCCAACGTCGATTCTAGGTACCGTGAAGACTTACCCCTTCACAGTCACCTTGTGTAAGACTCTAAGAATATAGGCTACTAAAGTTACCACAAACAACAATGATGCCTGGGGAAACAGTCGACAGTCCGATCCACATGCAAGGGCAGGGTATCTAGCCTAAAATCAACTTGAGAGGCTTCCACTCATGATTGTGGGTATACCTTCAAGCGACCCCCATAATATGTGCAATCTCTACACCAAGATCAACAAAGAAGGCTGAGTAACTCTGTCAATCTCAATGTGACCTCAAGTTTGACCCTTTTGTGAAAAGGGCTTCCCAGGACAAAATGTTGCAAGTGGAATTTAACACTCCCTATCACAAGATACTATTGTGTGTTTTGCGCTTTGGAGAGTGTGTCTCACTGCATATTCCAAAGCTCTAACCTAGCTAATGTTGGTGCAAAAGAGCCCTAGAAAATGTTACTAATTGAATTTTAATGTTGCGCAATATTATTAAAGGTTGTTGTTACTCAAGAGGGAGATGGAAATGAAACCAATGTTGTGTAAGACTTTGACCCAACAATGCGTAAATAGAAATGAATGATACAAACTTTCGTTCGATGAATTCTATCTACAGCAGGGAAAAGGAGTTTTCTAGAATAATGCAAACTATGATGTACAATTCTCTTTTTAAATGTAGTACCAAACAATCATTGACAATGTAAATTCACTATTCATTCTCTTTCAATATTTTAACGCCAATATTTTCTAAATAAATGATTGCTTAAAAGAAAAAGACTTTAAATTTTTTATTTTTTTTAGAAACCAAAGAATAGGGATGGAACTAAGAAAAGGTAAGCAACCAATGAAAATAAAATACTCAACAAACACCCAAATCGATCTTTCAATGGAGATAAAAATAAGAAATTGACAAGAAAAAGTCTCTTCAAATGCACATGGACAAAGAACTTTCCAAGAAGCAAGCAATCTAAAAGAACAATCAATCCCAACTTTTAATCCAATCAAAGAATTTTGACCAAACAAGCACTCAGATCTTAGAATCATAGATTATACCCTTGTTGATAAAAGTTTAAGAAGTAAAAACTGGGAAAAATGATTACAAAGCGTTTTCGATCTCTAAAAGCCAATCAACTACAAGATTTGAACTCAAGAAATAGTCAAACACTGGAAAAATAAGTTCTTCCCAGGTAAACAAAAAAATCTAGGCATCAAAAAATACAAGAAGACCTAATCCAAAACTTTTACAAATGAGTTCGCAGCCTAGTAGTGGGGTATAGTGCGAAAATTAGGAATTCTCACAATCTAGACACTGGCAAGCTGCGAGAAGGTCACACTGGATTTAACAGTAGGGTGCGAAAATCAATGGTTTTCATGGGCTATAGAGAGGCACAGTGCGAGACTGTTTGTAATCAAAGAAAATTTGGAAAAAGGACAAAATTTTTGAGTGAACTTCTAGGTCTAGAGAGTCTATATGGATCTCCCACAGACTCAGATATTGGTTGGAAATGAAAAAGAGTAGGCTAAGAGAAAATGGCCAACAAAAAACCACAAAATGAGTCGTTCCCCAGTGGAGTCGCCAATTTTATTATAGGATAAATCGGTATATGCGGACACTGACAAATCTCCCTAGATCCACCTAGATCTAGAACAAAACAGGACAGGGCATGACGTTTTCCCTAAGTTACAATCATTGAATTTGTCATTGAAGGAGGAATAAGTGACATACCTTTAGATATCGCTTCCTTATGTCTTTGTTGTCCCTGCTTTGCTTCGGTAGTCTTATGATATCAGATCTACAATGACACAAATCCACCAAGGTGAAAACAATAATAATATGTTCAATGAAGACCTAAACATGTGATCAAGGAGTCATGTAATAAAATAAGAGTGATTTTATGGGAAAGGGACATGCCACTGTATTATATTAAATGAAAGTAGAAGATACAACCAGATTTCCTTGATGTCGCAATATTCCTTTCAGTGGTCCTTTTTTCCAACACACACACTTGCTCCACACTTGCATGAAGAAGATCCACTATGGCTTGATGGACAAATGGAGGCCTCAAGCATCAATTCAAATAGGATTCCTCACACAATTCTGAACCTACTCTTTCATAAATTCTCTATTCAATCTTGCTTAACCTCTTCCTTGAGAAACCTTTCATTATATAGGAGAAGGAGAGATGGTTAAAGAGATGAGGATGATCCCACTAAATATTAGAAGTCAGTAGGATGCCAACCATGTGAATGCCAACTCATTTTCTAGAAGATCCTCTTCTAGAACCTTCGTAAACTCTTCTCCCTTTTAAGCTTTGAAGCAGGTTCGCACCCTGCTTATAGAGCAAACTGCGAACACCTCTCAATCCAAGTATAGAGTAGCCTGTGAGAATAAGGGTTTTCGCAGCCTACAATATATGCAACTTGCGAACTCATCTTAAAAATATGTTTTGTAGAAGAAGACAACAGTAACTTTTCTCAGGCAAAAGTTCCTTATGAGATCCTGAACACATAATGGTAGAGACATCACCAGAGTGACCAAAATAATGTGTAACAACCAAAGGAATCACATGTATTAGTAGTAAAGAGGATCTTCAAATATCTCAAAGGAACAAAAGAGTTTGGATTATGGTATCCAAAAGGAAAAGAACTATCACTTATTGCCTACACATATGTAGATTGGGCAAGTTGTATTGATGACTGACGAAGCACCAGTGGAGCAACGTTCTACTTAGGTGAGTGTTTGGTATCATGGATAAGAAAGAAACAATCATCAGTATCTCTATCTACAGCCGAGGCATAGTATATTGCAGCAACAACATGTTGTACATAGGCTCTTTGGATGAAACAAACTTTGACAGATATACAGGTTGAGTATGATGAGCCCATTCTAATGTATTGTGATAATACAAGTTCCATTAGTATCTCAAAAAACCCGGTGATGCACTCCAAGATGAAGCACAGTCCAATCAAGTATCACTTTCGACAGGAAGAGGTTGCAGAAAAGAACATCAGAGTTCAGTATGTAGGCACAAAAGAACAAGTGGCAGACATCTTTACAAAACCACTTCCATGGGAAGCCTTTGAATATCTTCGCCTAAGACTTAGAGTTATTTCTACTCCAAAATGAATGTGTTTTTAATTCTTTTTGAATGTTTATCTTGTATGTCTTAGATGTACACGAGAAAGCACCATAAGAGGAAAGTTCAGTCAGGGGGAGTAGCCCCAGATGGAAAGATACATTTTCCATTGATGACAAAGGGGGAGAGATTTATTAGATGCAGAGGAAAGAGACAGATTTATCAGATGCAGAGGATAGAGGCATGTTTCCAGAGGGAGCATGAGTGATATGATTTTAGTATTGCATTAGAGTGTTTCCATCAATGCCAAAGGGGGAGATTTTTTATTAAGGTTGGTTGTCATTGATTTCAACCCTTGAAGAAAGACCTATAACACAAAGGTTTGGGTAATGGACCCAATATTGTTTGATGTAAATATGACTCATTATTGTTTTTTCATGGTTGATAAGAAGTAAATATGGATGAACTTCAAAGTGGTCCCCTTATGGTGAAATCCCTCACGGGAAGATGCTTTGCGGAGTAAGAGAACCCATGCTTAATTGTGGAATAATGAGATGAAGGACAGTGAAATTTTCAGAGAAAATATCCTAGATGAATAATGCTTGTCATGCCATTTCTGGTGGTATGTATAACATCACATAACTCCTCACGGTTAGAGAGTTATGACCATGTGAAGCTGGAGAACCAATGTTTGGGTAATGGACCAAGTTTGTTTGATGGATAACAATATGTTTTTTGATATATTTGAAGGTAATACTATTTTATATGGATATTTCATGTCATTCCATTTTCTGGTGGTATGTGGAATGTCACATAACTCCTCACGGTTTGAGAGTTATGGCCTTACGAAGTTAGAGGACCCTCATATGTCATCTAGAATCCCCAAAAGGTCAAAGTAGTCAAAGTGGTTTAAGAGATTTTAAAAGATAAATAATAAAGTGAAGTGATGAGTGTATTATAATTCAAAATGAATACAAAATAAATTATTTCAATAATAAATTTAATGGATAAATTAGAAGTGGGTTAACCCTAAAATAAGGAAAGTGG
>SNQJ01S0018570.1:173410-213187 GCA_010110895.2 Picea sitchensis
GAATACTTTATCTTTTATCTCAACATATCACCCTCAGACGGATGGAAAAACTGAGGTAGTAAATCAAAGTTTAAGGGATTTGTTGAGGAGTTTAGTCATTGAAAATCACAGTCAGTGGGATCAGATAATGCCACAAGCGAAATTTGCATATAACGATTCACCTAACAGAAGCACAGGATAGAGCCCATTCCAGATAATGTATGGAATGTAGCCAAGAGGTGTATCTGAGTTGAGAGACTTAGAGCAGAGTGAATTCAGAAGTGCTGGAGCAAAAGAATTTGCAGCAAAAATGCAAGAGCTCCACAGTAAGATCAAAGAGAGGTTACAAAATTCCAACCAGGAATATAAGCGTAGAGCAGATTAGCATAGAAGAGATATCCGGTTCGAAGTGGGAGAATTAGTCTTAGTGCACCTAAGAAAATAAAGGTTCCCAAGGGGAACATATAATAAACTGAAGATGAAAAAGATAGGGCCATGTAAAATCATAAAAAAATTTGAGGTAAATGCTTATGAAATAGAATTTCCAAATGGGGTAGGAATATCGCCCATATTCAACGTAGCAGATTTGTATCCTTATAGAGCAGATGAAATAGAGGGATCAGAGGATCAGAAAGAAGTTCAATGGGTCAGACAAATACCTGTAGCTAAAAATTCGCAGATGGAAAAGATCATTGATCAAAGAGTTAGCAAAAAGACCCGGAGAAAGACATATTTTGAGTATTTGGTCAAATGGAAAGGACACCCGATTGAGGATGCCAGTTGGGAAAGTGAAGTGAATATCCAAAAACATGGACAGATGGTGTAGGAGATCATGAACATAAGTTCATGAATTTTTTCATCCAGAGGAGTATGATGCAGGAGCATTGTCAGCAAGAAAGCACGCGCAAGTGGAGGACAACTGGATATGCACCAGCGCACATTTTGAAGGCACTTTGAATTTGAAAGGATAAAACATTAATGTAACATCTTGAAAGGATGCATTCACATTTATGTTTTGAGTTGTAACAAAAATCTTGAGCATAGCTCTCATCTGTTGGTTGGAGGCATTTATTGTAATGAATGTAAAGTAGTTGTATACTTTATTTTCGATTTGATAGAATAGAGTCGTAGGAGGGAAAACTCTAGAAATACCCCTTGTATGTATTGTATTGTATTATTATTTCTCATTGCAATCATAAGAGTTGTAGACCAAGAGAACATGAGAACATAACAAAAAGTTGTATAAGAAGATAGTTGTTGCTATCGAACCCATGTACAGAAGTACTGGAATTAATATGAAAAGACTTTAATTCAATTTCATGGTGTTGTGGTGATTACTGTTTGCATTTCTTAATGGTATGTTTATAGTTTTCTTATCTGCTCTATTATGCATTTGTTTCAATGTTTTATGTATCTGTGATTTCATTTTGAATGTATGAAGTCTTTGAGAGGGAGAGTATGAGTTTCAATTGTTTCTCGTCCTGAGAAATTCCTGCAAGGAGTGCAACGAAGGTATGTAAGGAATGCATTGACAAGATTCTGAGTTTCACCTCAGAAAATATCAAGAGGGATACCATTGTTCTCATACCAGTATAAGTGTAGGTATATCATAGAGTTGTACAAGGTGGGTGCAAACTGGTTGAAGTCTTAGAATTTTCCAACCCAAGCGAGTGGTTGAAGGAGTTGCAAGGAGTGCACAAAAGAGGAAGACATCAAATAATCAGTGATTAACGTAAAAGCCTCAAAGAGTGTGTGCAAGAATCCCTTAAGAGATCTCTGATTTTGTAGCCAGAACCAAGCTCAAGAGGGATAGAGACATTGAAGGATTTGAAGGAAATACAAGGGCGGAAGTCACCTCACAGAATAAATTTCAGGAGAAAAGATGCCAAGTTATCTGGCAAGGAGTTATCAAGAAATTGAACGGATGGTTGAAGTTTCTCATAGGAAGAAATACCAAAATCCTGTCAGTCGTTGGATCTAGTAGATCGGTGGAGGGGATAAGGCTGATAACATTTCAACGCTCACAAGTCTAGGAGGAACAATATCCATTAGATCTGGATCAACGGGTGTCGTTGATCTCGTGCTTGAATTTCGTCAATTCAGACATCGGGGAAAAGGAGATGTCTTGTATCGTGAACTCCCAAGTCGCAAATTTTCGACGCGCTTGGAGGTTGGGTTCCAGTTTGTTGCAGAGGGTCACATCAGAAGGACTTAAGGGAGGAACTAGAATTCTGTTAGCCACTTCAAGTTTTTGGGATCTGAAGGAGTCGGGGGAACTCAACAACAGGAATCACGAAGTCGCGAAACTGGACGTGCCCTTTTCAGGAAAAGGTTGTGGTCACATCAGTTGGTCACGTGGGTAAGAGTTCGTGCCTAGTGCTCGTTCGCATAGGCATAAATCCTAAGAAGTACCTGTGGTTACAAGTGTGAATATTCCAGCTGGGAATCGAAGAGTCATTTCGGCTCAAGGGAGATTAAGAACGATCCTTAGACCGGGAGGTCAAGAAGAACCTGCTGAGGTAGGGGTGTTGCATCACATAACGTCTACTTGAAATTGGATTCAATTTTGATGAGTGTATTGTTGTAACCCTTGAGATGTTTCTGGCTAAGAAATTATGCCAAGGCATCCATAAAATTGATTGATTTTGTTTGAGTTGGTCTGTCCTAAAACAAAGTGTTTTGTTTATTTACTTTAGGCCTTAATTTCTAATTTTTAATGCTTGATTATCAAGATTTGAAGGCAGAATTGATGTGTTTCAGAAAATTAAATATTTTAATGAATGTAAGAAGAAGTGAGAAGAATGAAGCTTAATGTAAAACAATGTGTCTTTTGATAAACCTTTCAGATAGAAGAAATTATAACAAAATATGTATCTGAACCAAAACTATAAATGAACAGAAAAGAACAATTATTTTCTATTCACTAGGAAAAATAAATGAAGTATAGGTATAATCAATACTCACAGTATATCTAAGACATATGTAGCTTTAATGATACCTTTGCAATTTGTAATAGTAGTTGTTGTACTAAGTTATCACAATTATGGTAATAGATACATTCAAGAGGATTTTATAAATATGAAGAAAAGATCAAGAACAAGAATCACATGAACTGAGAAATGGAAGTTTTGAATCACTCAAAGCTTGCAAAATTTTATTAAAGACATGGTATTTCCTCTATCCAAAAAGATCCTTTACATTGAATTTTCTTATAGATTTATACAAATCGTATCGTAACCCAAAGTGGTTATTCAATCCTATTTCACGGCCTTTCATATATAAAGAAATATTTGACTTTCCAAAAATAGAAAAAATTGGAAGATATGATTTGAGATCTATTTTCTTCAATTGTCTTAATGACTCATTCAGTCAATAGTTGGAGGAGAAACATCCAAGTTTCAGTTCTTGGATAATTGAATGACTTCATTTGCCTGTATGTGATTTATAGCTTAGTTTATTTTTCATATGTAGGAGGACTTGAAAATAAATTTTTGATTTTCCATAGAAGATAGAAATCATCTATGAGTAAATCTACAATAGTCTGTCCTCTCAAATTATCAACCATTCCTTTGAACTTTTCTTCACTCCCTTTGATTATGAATAAATTATTTCTATAAATTTCATAGGATAGAAGCTTCACTTTGTCATCCCTTGCTAAAGGTGGTCCCATATTTACTAAAAAAATTAATTTGTTGGTGAATTACCTAATGTTTATCTTCACCAATATACATTTGTTTTGAGCTTGCTGAAGTAAATTTCTTTTGGTGAAAATCTTTTCATCCTCCATCACCATCATAGTTATGTCCTTGACACCTTTACTTTTCAATAATTTACTGGGATTGGAATTGAGGAACTTGATAACTCGAGTAGAAACCTGAGGTTAGGTTCCTAATTCTTGTAAGGCTTTCTTTATAGTGTCATATGCTTCCTCTATCAAAATGATTTCTTCATCAACTATCTTGAAGTAATTCCAAATCTTGGCAACTTTAACAATGATTTCATCCCAAACAATGTGTCTAGCTCTCATCAGGTATGGTTTTCCAAACAACTTGTCCTTCATTTGTTCCATGTATGTTAGCATCTTAGATTTCATCTTCTATTATTCTCCAATAACTTTATCCTTATCCTCAATTTCTTCATTCTATGTTGAAATTTATTTCTTCAGCTTTCCAATTTCAACTCTCTTCATGTTCAATTATTCTAATGCTTTTGATAATCCAGTTGTTAGATATGATAAATATGTTGATTGAGATGAATATGACACACCTTTCATAATTTCAATATGCTCTCCCATTTGTACCATTTTCTTCAGAAGTTGCTCCTTTTCTGCCTAGATAACTTGTAACTATGGTGTTTGGCAATGTTCAATCCTGAGAATTTTGAGCCTTTTCTTTAGTGCTTGGATATTTGTATCTTTTTTTTCATTAGAGCTTTCATAGATGTTTCATCATGTGGATTAGCTCCCAGTTCCATTACCCATTTTTCCAATTCTTACACTCTTATCTATTTAGTCATGTTGGCTAACTTTTCATTGTTTAGTTGCTCCCTAATATTTTCATTTATGGTTTGGATTTTTTTTATTCCAAGAGTGGTTATCATTATATCTCTATATAACATCTCTTCAGTTTGTCTATGCAGATCCATTTTATCTAGTGGGTGAACCACATTAAGATCAATGGACACCTTTGTGACCTTCGTCTTTCTTTTAGCTCTAGTACTACTATATTTAGTCTACCTTTTTCATAATCCACAACAGATAGAATTCGGGTATGGGATTTCTCTTGATCAAAGAACTTAGGTAGAATGTTTTGTTTAATCTTTGAACCCATTTACCTAATGTCCATGAAGTGATGAATATGATTGATCTGATTTTCTTGATTTGTACTCACATATTTTGTTTCACTTTGACCCTTTGTACTCTTGGGATTCTATGATGATGATACTTCTACAATCACAACGGGTCCTTTTTCCATTGGTGTTATTTCTTCCTATAATTCTTGATGTTCCTCTTCATCAAGTGCCTTTATTTCTTTTCTTTTTGCAGATCTTTCTTCATCAAACTCTGTTATTTTTAAAGATAATCTTGTAGTCTTCCACTTATCATTTTTTCTCAAATTGTTGAGGAGTCTTTGTAACTAGATATTATGAATATTGCTCTAGAGTTTTTTCCTGGATTTGAAAAATTCTCTACACATCTTCTCAACTTTCCTGGTTTGCTAACAATTCCAATTATATCTTTTGTCAGTGTTGATAAGGTGCATTTCCATGTGTAAACAATTTTGAGAAAATTAAAGCATGATGATCATACATACATGCTTCTCCCTACTGAAATCCATAATGTAAGAGAAGCTTTGATGTTACCTACAAGGTTGATATGGTATTGACAATAAAAGGTCCTACCTCTTTTTTCAATTTAAAATTGGCCTTGTATTTTCTTGACAAAAAATGAATGTGATCTAAATTTAATCTGTGTCTAATGTATTCCAGTGCAAAGACTCTAATTTAAGTGTAATTCTAAAATATGTACCAGTCTCCTACTTTATTTTCTGGACTCGGTTGTAATAAATTTTTACATTCTGAAAAGACCCTAGGAGGAATCTCATCATGTATGATCTGATAAGCCTTTGACATGAATTGGTCATCATATTCTGAGAATCCAACATTCAGAGTCTTCTTATTAATTAGAGAGGTCTAATGAATGACTGAGACTAGGTTACCAATCTCATCTTCAATTTTCAGTCCAAGATGTGAAAAATGAATGTCTTGAGCAAACAAAAAGAGGTGAATATGGTAGGATTGATATCTAAAACTTTTGAGAGTTTCAAACTCTGACAGTTGATGGTGGAGTTGATTAGATAAAAGTTGGGCATAGTTGAACTTGATCAAGGGTTTAACTATGAATGGACAAATTGATATAATATTCCCTAACACGAACTCATCAACCACAAGGTCATTATCCTTTCCTAAAATTGCAGAAATCATGGAGATAAATTGTCTTGCAATTTCAGGAAATAGGCTAGATTAAAATGTAACATCATTCGTGGGAACATCAAGATTCTTACACAAATAAGACTGTAATAGGGAAAATCTATCCTGAGGGTTTAATTCTTTGAAACATTTGGCTAATACAGTTTCATTTATCATTTCATTTTCAGGTTTTAATGGCCATATTAGCATTTCATAAATTGATTGGGGAGTTGTCTCAATTAGTACAAACCCATCTTTGTAAATGACCGTTATTTTAGAGGAAATGTAGTTTGAAGCACACCAAACCACAAACTCAGGAAAATTATACACTTGGGGCACTAAAAACTTAGCCAGATCAAACTCCCAAACATGGTAATGGTCGATTAAATCCCTAAAATTTTGGAGAGCTATTTGGTGAATTTCAAACAAATCAAATGATGGGATTGGGTCGAAAATGTCTTTGTCTCTATCAACCAAATCCTCTTCTTCTACAGTCAATGTTTTTTCAAGTTCGATTGATTTAGATGACTTCATATTAGAAAATGAAAAGATGGAGGAGAAAAAGGTTTTGAATTACCCGTGGAAGGATTTACTTCGAAAAATACTTGAGCTGGAATGGCGGATGATGTTGGTAAACTAGACTATATTATCAATGTTTAAAACCTTTTGTAAATCCAAAAATAACCAAAAAATTTTACCTTTACTTCTTTTTAAAAGGAAATTGAATGCATGGCATGTTTTAATTGGCGAAGAATTTAATTAAATTTAAATAAAAGTTTACTTTTCACCTTTTCTACCTATTGTTGTCATCTAGGACACACGTCAACCCAACGTTAATTGTGTGGGGGTCCCTTATGGGTATGCTAACCATAGGAGGGTGGGCGCAATTAACAGATGTGCGACACGTCATAAAATATTTAACCTTGGTTGAGTTTTGTGTCTCCCCTCCCTTTTGTTAACCATCAAGCACGCAGGGGGGGCACAATTCATTAAGGACCGTTGATCGAAATTCATGATTGCGCACTCAATCCTATAATAAAACATCCACTTTATTAGTATGAAATTATATAACTATATAATAAAAATGAAACTCTTAAAATTAAATCATACGAAAGTTTCTAAGATAATAATAACTTTATTTAACAAAACTTAACACTAAAAATAATAAAAAATTACATAAAAACTATATTAAAAAAACTAATTTAAACAATATGTAAACCTTATAAAGCTCTAATATATAAAACTCCTATGATATTTTAAAACTAAGCTACTTCTAAATGTTATTCAAATATTATTTACAAAGTATAAAAACCTCAAAATTTTAATAAAACCTAACTACCTACAAATTCAAATTTTATTTCTAAATGTTATGAAAAAATTAAATTATATTACAACATCTAGGTCCATCTAGGGATTGTGTCTCCCTGCAAGGAACTAAAAAACTATAGACTATATTCCTTTATTGTGCTATGGAGTATTTATTCCTAGTAAATGCTAATTTCTCCTGAAAACAATCAGTAAAATCCTTTCTTCTCATTTGTGTGATTAAACTATAATTGAAGAGATTGAATCACTACCAAATTTTAGAATTTAACATGTTTATATAGAGTGATACCAAAGAAGGATAAAAACATTTTCTCTCATCCAAATTTACTCCGGAATTGTTCCGGGTAATGCAATTATAATTTTTAGTTGAGGAGTCAAATTTATAACTAATGTTTTATAATTCAAGGCTTTTAAGATCTCAAAGGTAATTATTAAGGTTAGAACAGAGTTATTTCTAAGGAAACTATTTTGATTGAGTAGTAAGATAAAGATATTCATTGGTAATATTTTCTCATCCTCATGGTGTTGTTACACTGCCAAAAGGCATCCATATCCTATGGTGTATTCACCCCGACATCACAGACCTTCCTTCACTGCCAGTGAGCATCCATATCCCTGATAAGAATACCTGAATTTCCCACTTGAATTTCCTTTCACCATCCCTTTTAATTAATTTGACAGTTTTTAGGAGATGGGGGAAATCAATATGTTTTTCACATTTAAGGGATGATGTTTGTTTATCAAGTATAAGTTAGAAATACTTGAGTGATAAAACATACTCATAAATATTTCCATTCCCTCATTCCTAACTCTATATTTTCAAAATATACCATTTAATAGCATGTTTTGAGTAAAACAACCAGTTATAAGTTTGACACTAGAGATTCTACCTATAAGGAATTAACCAAAACATACATTTCAACTTCCATGAGGAAATCGAGATGTTCTCCCTTCTGGTTTTACAGTAACATGTCAAAATATTTATTAGTAGTTGGGAAGTCTTTTCTATCAAGATTTTTGAAATATGAGAACATAAGGATGTATCTACTTAAAAGGAATATTTATTAAATAATGAAATTTATTATGATAAGTCTGACAAACCAAATTAACCTAGGGAAATCATCCTAACCTTTTCTTAATTGGACCATGCTTTTGAATATATAATGATAATAATGAATTTACATGTGATCCAGATGGATGTCGGTGGCCTCCCACCTATTCCAACTGGTTCATTTTGGTAGTTTTTTTCCTAACTTTCAAGTCCCTAACTTGTGGGGCCGTTTTGAGGCCCTAAACAGTGTTTTTAGGGCTCACCAAAATCATAAATAACCTTTGATAGATAGCGGAAAAATGTGTAGTCCTCAGATAGACCTTTCCAATGGGCTATCATGCGCCTAAAACAGAGATCGTATGCAAAAGTTACAACCCTAAGAAGTTGATGTACTAACTTACCCAAATGGGGCCCACATGACTTCTGGCACTTCATCTCCTAGGGTTAGGTTTTTGGATGTCTACGGTTTTTGAAATTCATGTTTATTGTAAAAATTCCTTCAGAGCCTAATTGTAATCATCTTCTTGCGAATGAGTGCAACCATCACATCTCTTCTCAGAGATAAGCCGTGACCATTCCAACAAACTTGTTTTCTGCTGCATTTTATAGTTTCAACTTATTTCCTTATTGAATAGAAAACCAGTTTTACTGTATCTCTATTATTTTGTGTTAAGCATATTTTAATAATTTGTATTCATTTCATTCTACTCATAAAATCCATATCAATGGTATCAGAGAGGTCTGCTCCTTGTCATCTTAATTCATGTCCCCAACGAGGTCAGGGTACAAAGAATTGGGTCTCGAGCTTGTTTCTCTTGAGGAAAAAAGCTCTCGCATGCCCAAACGACCTCTCATGGAAAGAGAAAATAAATATGATGGGACAGGATATCCTATCAAAATTTTGCTTGAGGAATCCCTCACACAACAGAGGGACGATATAATGGATAGTTTCACGCAAATCCTTCGGCGACTACCAACAGGGGACGCATCTTCCTCGAGCCAAGGTGTCGCCCCCTTCAAGGTACAAATAAACTTCGATATTCCTATATTTGAAGGTCAGATAGACACAGATGTTGTAGACAAGTGGTTGAATATAATAGAAGGGTATTTTTCTATCCATAACTTTTCAAATAGAGAAAAAATTACTTTTGCACTCCTCAAAGTCGTTCCCCTTGTCAAATATTGGTGGGAAAATTTCTGTGAGCAAAAGGAAATAGAGGAACCCTCATTTTTTATAGTCATAGCCACCTGGGAATCCTTTAGGGATGTTATTAAGGAACAATAATATCATGTTGGAATTTATGACGACTTGTATACCAAATAGACCACACTGCGGCAAGAAAGAGACCAAGCAGTGCCAGATTTCACAAATATCTTCCATACCCTACACACCAAGACAAGTATCAAAGATTCAGAGAGACATATGGTGCATAAGTATCGTGGTGTAATGCATAGATACATATAGACCAAAATAGAATTTATGGACATATCGTCCTTGGGCGCGGCCTATCAATATATCATAAAAATCTAGCAGAAGCTTAAACAAAAGACATGACAATTTGGGCCTAGGAACCTCTTGCAGCAAAAACCAGGAAAGGGCGGCCCCAACCTATAGAACAAATGATAGAGAAAATATGGATAGTATCAGGACAACCAGTCCAAGCCACAAGCAAAGAAGGACACTGAAAAGACAAAGAAGGATACCGGGAAGTGGTGCGACTTCCATAATATCCCTTGGCATAACACTATTGATTTCCGCTCAAAGCAGTCACTGGTGGGCAAAGTGAAGGCCTTTGAATCAGATGTGGGTTATGACTCTGATTCAGAACCAGAAAGGGCAATATGGATCATTGACACAGAACTCAGAGCCATTGTTGCTACCACCAAGCTCCAACCTTGTGAACCAGATGAGCCAGAAGAAGGAGATCAATTTTTCCATTCACAGATGTGGGTAAAAGGAACCCCACTACACTTCATCGTTGATAGCAGTAGCCATAAGAACCTCATCTCAGTAGAGGTCATCAAGTGGTTGGCCCTTCCAACAACACCTCACCTACAACCCTACACCAATGGATGGCTCTACCAAGGAATCGATCTCCACGTCAGCCAATAGTGTTGGTTGTCGTATGACATCAAGCCCTTCAAAGACGATGTATTGTGTGAGGTTTATCCTCTCGAATTTTGTAATGTTATTTTGTGCCAACCTTATTTATGGAAACATCATGTTGTATATGAGGCTAGGAATCGTAGTGTTATTATTACTTTGAACATGAAATTGTACAGGATACCTGAGGCAGTCCCTCCTAGTGTTATTTCCTTGATCTCTGCCAAGCAATGCAGGAAGGTAATCTCTCAGACTGGGAAATTTGTCTTCTTCATGATTAAATATTAGAGTAAGTGAAAGATCACAACCACATCCAGGGCCTCCACGACCGATATCTCCACACAACAAAAGAAAGTGGATAAGGTCATGGAAGAATACTCAGATATCTTCTCCTCTCCTATCGGGGTACCTCTACACTGCTAGGTCAAGTATTCCATCGATCTGACCCCAGACACACCTCTAACTAATGGTTCGGTCTACCACCACTCTCTGTTAGAAAACAAGGAGATCAAGAGGAATATCCAAGAACTTCTCCACAATGGGCACATCTATCCTAGCTCATCTCCTTATGGGAGCCCAATCAGACTGGTGCAAAAGAAAGATGGGACCTGACGACTCTGCATTGATTACCAGGCCCTGAATAAAATCACAGTCTGGAACTGGTACCTGATTCCTAGAATTGACGACCTCCTTGATCATCTCATGGGGGACAAATAATTTAGTAATATTGATCTGAAGTCTGGCTACCACCAGGTCCCAATAGAATAAACATTACTATGGAAGACTTCCTTCAAGTCAAAAGAAGGTATTTTTAAATGGTTGGTCATGCCCTTTGGTTTGAAAAATGCTCCTGCAAATTTTATGAGGATGATATCCTACGACATTTCACCAATAATTTTGTAGTGATGTATATGGATGGCATCCTCATCTACAACAAGACTTGGGTGGAACACTTGCAGCATATTCAACAGATTCTGCACACCCTGTGGTAGCACAAACTATATCCAAACTTGGAAAAATGCTCATTCGGCATGGACATGGTCCATTAATTAGGATACATCATTGATCAACATGGTGTGAATGTGGATCCAGCCAAGATCCAGGTCATCTGTGACTGGCCAGCCCCAACCACACTCACTAAGGTTTGGAGTTTCTTGGGCCTTGCCAATTTCTATTGCAGGTTCATGTTGGTATTCTCTCATATCGCATGGGCCCTCAACCAAGTAATTAGGGGTGGTGGTAAGGAAAAATGTGTGGTACATGTCCCAACAACAAGCCTTTGATGACTTGAAGCAGTGTTTGTGCTCATCCCCCATACTTTCATTGTCGGACCTGGAGCATCCCTTTGAGATCAAGACAGATGCTTCAGACTATGCTGTGGGCATCATTCTCACTCAACATCGCCACCCTATGGCATATCATAGTGATACACTATTAGATGATGTCTGTAGGTACCCTACTTACGACAAATAAATGCACTCCATTTTGCAAGCCTTCCTCCAGTGGAGACATTACATTATGTGGAAGGAGACAGTCATCCACACTAATCACAAGCCACTACAGTTCATGCAGACCCAAGGAAAATTGCAGAATGACCACCATCAGAAGTGGTCCACATATTTACAACAGTTCCACCTCAACATCAAGTATAAAACAGGAAGTACCAACCGAGGTGTTGATTGCCTCATCTGACCTCCAAACGTGGCACTCACCACGGTGCTAGAATCTTACATCTATGAGACCTATGGATGGCCCCACCTCTATGAGACAGACCCTGAATTATCCATCACCTACCAAATGTTGGGATCAAACTTAGTGGTCGCTAATTTCCATCTTCAAGATGGGTTTTTGTGTCGTCTGGGCCATCCTTTCATTCCATCAAGCGATCGCGTGAAGATAATTTGGGAAGCTCACTACAGTCAGGTGGCAGGACACTTTGGCAATGGAAAGACAGTGGCAGTGTTGCAGAAAAATTTCTACTGGTTGAAACTTCGACAGGATGTCGGCAAGTATATCAGGTTTTTCACTGCCTGCACCATTGCCAAAAAGACCACAAAGAAACATGGCATGTACACCCCTCTTCCTACTCCTGAAAATCCATGGGAATCCATCTCAATGGACTACATGTCAGGCCTTCCATCCACCAAGAGGGGAAATGACTATGTTTTTGTGGTTGTTGATCGCTTTTCCAAGATGGAAATTCTAGCCTCCTGCAAAAAGAACATCACTGCAGAGGCCACTTCCAAGATCTTCTTTGAACGCGTATGGGTACACTTTGTGATCCCAAAAACCATTGTCTCGAATCGAGACAGCTGATTCCTCATCACATTCTGGTCAAGCCTCTGGTCATTGTTGGATACCAAAATCACCAAATACACTGCCTTCCACCCCCAAACATATGGCCAAACTGAGGTCGTCAATCTGATGATCATACATATCTTGCGCATGTACAATTACAAGAACCCCTGCACATGGGATGAGGGTCTTCCCTATGTCTAGAATAGCTACAACTGAGCTCTTCTTAGCTCAAATGGCCACAACCCCTTTTAGGTGGGGTTGCGATTCCAACCATTGGGCCCCATCACCATGGATGTTGCACTACCCCTGGCGACCACCTCGGCCGACTCATCCCCTACTCCACCAGAAGATGACAAAGCCACCCAGTTCATTGAGAGGATCTAGCACATTCACCAACAGGTTCAAGATATTTTACAGAAGTCCAATGCCAAGTATAAGTAACGACATCATCAACACAGGGTGCCACATAAGTTTCATGTGGGCGACAAAGTTTGGTTGCAATTGCAAAAATAATTCCTTACAGGGCCCCATTGGAAGCTTTGACCACTCCAGTATGGGCCATACACCATTACCACGGTTGTGGGTGACAATTCTTTTGTGCTCAACATTCCCCCTTTTCTTGTCCTGCACCCAGTCTTCAACATGGCTCTCCTTTGGCCATATTTCCCACCATTATTGAACACCTCAGAGATAGCAGAGAAGTTGAAACCAAAAGATATCAACCTTGACTGCATGCAACAGGGATCCAATGATCAGATTGTGGACACATAGATCAAGGGCACCTGACAACAAAGGATCCAACTTTATCGAATTTTCAAAGCAAGGCAACTCCTACACTAAGGCAAGTGGCTCGACCGAGGCCAAATTCAACAAAAATTTCCTCATCTGATGGGGGAAATCAACGCAATGGAGACCATTTCTTCCTAAGGGGGGAGGATTGATACAGATGGATGTCGGTGGCCTCCCACCTATTCCAACTGGTTCATTTTGGCAGTTTTCCATTTTGGCAGTTTTTTTCCTAGTTTTCGGGTCCCTGACTTGTGGGGTTGTTTTAAGGCCCTAAGAAATGTTTTTATGGCTCACCACAGTAAAACATTGCATTTGATAGATAGAATAAAAATGTGTATTCCTCGGATAGACCTTTCCAATTGGCTTTCATGTGCATAAAACGAAGATCGTATGCAAAAGTTACGACCCTGGCAAGTTGATGTATTAACTTACCCAAACGGGGCCCACATGACTTTTGGTGCTTCATCTCCTAGGGTTAGGTTTTTGGATTTCTATGGATTTTGAAATTATTTTTTATTGTAAAAAGGCCTTCAGAGCCTCATTGTAATCATCTTCTTGTGAATGAGCATAGGCATCATTCTCTTCTCAAAGATAAGCCGCCACCATTCCAGCAAACTTGTTTTCTGCTGCATTTTACAGTTTCAGCTTATTTCCTTATTGAATATAAAACCAATTTTACTATATCTCTGTTATTTTGTCTTAACAATATTTTAATAATATGTATTCATTTCATTCTTCTCATAAAATCTGGATCAACATGAACCCAACCAAAAGCTTATTTAAAAAATACTTACATGATTTTTTATTTTTTTTAAACTGGAAAATAAAAAACAAAAACTTTAGAAGTGAATGAAATGTTTCAAGAACTACCCATTCACAGGAAATTCCAACATATCTCCTTCCATATTTTGAAGTGAAAATGAATTATTTCATTCAACAACAACAATCTTGTAAGGTTCAATCCATAGATGATCAAACTTTCCATGTTTGTTTGGGTTTTCTCTCCTACTATCCCATCTCAACACTAATTCATCCAGGATGGAATTTCTCTGCTTTGCTCTCTATAAAAAATGGATTTCATATTTTCTTGATATTCTTGAAATTTTTCATTAACATGTTCTCTAGTTTGTTGTACTTTGATTAGTTGGTTCACTCTTCTGGTAAGGTCATTGGGCTCTTCTTCACTATCCTACAACAATTTCATCACAAGTAAAGCAAGATTAATAGGAAGTACAACATCAATTCCATAAATTAATTGGAAATGAGATATACATGTAGACCTTTTAGTATTGATTTTGTTGGCCCAGAGTGCAAATTTTAATTGAGAATGCCATGCCCTATTATTATCATTTAACACTTTCTTAATGACCTTCTTTAAAAAATTATTTCATGATTCTTCCAATCCATTACCCTAAGGATAATAGGCAGAATAATGTCCAAGGATAATGTTATATTTTTTACAAAAATATATCATTGCAAGGGACTTGAAAGCTTGAGCGTTATCAGTTATGATTTTCATGGGGCATCCAAATCTAGCAAGAATATTTTCTTCAAGAAATTTGATTACAACTGCATCAATAGAAAATTAGGTAGGAATTACTTCCACCCATTTAGAAAAATAATATGTTGCAATTAAAATCCATCTATGTTGTGCACTATATGTGGGATGAATCTCACCTATAAAGTCTAGGCCCCATTGTTGGAAAGGAGATTCACCCCTTTTATTGGCACTAATGGAAATGAAGGAAGATTTTGTTTACCTACAAAAATATGGCATTCTCTACAATATCTAACCTTTGCATTCACTTCTGAAATTAATTTGTCCAATAGTATCATGCTCTCAATATTTTTTGTGTTGTAGCTCTCCAATCATGGTGTCCTCCACATATGCCTTTGTGAAACTCATCTATGATTCCTTCAGTCTCTTCTTCAACAATATAGTTTAATAAGATTCCCAAAGGGTCTTTACAGTAAAGCTTTTCATCTATTGTGCAATACTTGATTGCTTGAAGTTTGAGTGACCTAGATTTAGCTTGACTAAAATCAGGTGGGCATTCAATATTTTGAAAATAAAACACAATGTCTTTGTACAAAGGAGATGAAGAAAATGTATCTTAAACCTTTATTAGGTTCTGCTACAAATTTGTTTCCTCAAATTCTGTTGAAGGATGTTTTGTTATTTCTGAAACCTAGTTTATCCCAAGCACTCTGCAATTTGATTCGGCTATAATTTTTGCTAAACCTTGACCCTTAATTAATTTTTTTGGCTTTAATTTAAGGTCATACTCTTGGATTTTTGTTATCCATTTTCCTATTTTTCCATTAGTATCAGGTTGATTCAATACATTTTTTATTGTGTTGCTAGGAACATATGCAATTACTTTAGAATGAAGAACATAAACTCTAAAAGACTTGAGATATTTGACTAATGCATAAGATTTGTTTTCATTAATTTTATACTCAAACTCATATTCTCTCAAACTTTTGATAAAAATGAAATTGGTTGTTCTTGATTTTCTTCATTCCTTTGTAGAAGAACTACGACATTAGTGTTATCACAGGCAAAATAAAATATGAGAAATTCCTTTGAACAATCTAGGCTTATCAGCATTGGTGCTTCTCCAAAGGTTTTCTTAATTTGATCAAGCAAATATCTGGCCTCTGAAGACCATTTAAATTCACTATTGTTTTTAAGCATGTCTATCAAATTTGTTACCACTTCAACAAAGTTGGGAATGAACCTTCTCAAAAAATTGGTTTTTCTAAGAAAGGATTGTATCTCTTTCTTATTTCTTGGCAGGTTGATGACATTAATTTATTCAACATGTTGAGGGTCGATATTTACTCCTTCCCTTGAGACAATGTGTCCAAGTAATTTTCCTTCCTACATAGAAAAATTAGATTTCTTAGGATTCAATGACAAGCCATATTTTTTACATTTAACAAAAGTTTGTCTAATATGTTTTAATTGATCATCATTTGATTTGGAGGAAATTGTTATATCATTTAAATAAATAACAATAAATTTGTTTTTTTCCCCAACAGATGTTATGTCCAACGCTCTCTGAAAATGTTGCTCCTACATTCCTTAGGCTAGAGGGAATTTTTTCATGCATAAAGGTTCCCCAAGGTGTGTTAAATGCACTTAGTTCCATGTCTTTTTCATGCACATCAATTTGGTTATAGCCTGAAAATCTATCAATCATAGACATTCTATTATCTCCCACTACCTTTTGCAACACATAGTCCATTTTAGGGAGAGGATAATTGTCTTTAAATGAATATTTATTAAGATTCATAAAATCAACACAGAGTCTTATTTCACCATTCTTTTTCCTAACAGGTACTAAATTTGTCACCCATGAAGAATATCTAAGAGGAACTATGATTTTTGTATATAATATTTTTTTCATTTCCTTTTCAATGATTGGGAAGAGGATAGGATTTACATGTCCTAATTTTTGTCTAAATGGTTTAGATCCCACTTTAAGAAAAAATATATGTTGAATTATGTTGGTGTCATAAGTCTTTAGATATTCATATGACCATGAAAACACTTCAATAAATTATTCAAACAAATCAACATACCTGATTTTCTCATCAATAAGTAGAAGTTTTGAGAGCTTGATATTCTTTGGTTCTTGTTCAGTTCCAATGTTACAATCTTCTACTTCTTCATTTTGAGGATGAACAATAGGTTTAACAACAACATAATCTTTATCAAAAAGTTTTTCCAGAGGAACTAATCCTTTTGGAGTATGATTATTCTTAACATCACCATTTTATGGTTAGAAATCATGTCTTGCAACTTAGGATCTAGTTGACTATTTTGATTAATTTGTTTGTTATCTTTGTCGTCTTCTTGATCAATATGAGTTGTAGAAAATTCATCAACCATTTCCAAAAATGTTTTGATATGTTGATTATCTTCAAATACCTTCCAATGTTTGATATTGTCGGGAATTGAAGGTATGTACCTCATTTCCACTTCATATTTAAGATTTGGAACTTCAGGAGGCCTGAAAGTACTTGTTGTCACTGCTTATGAATCAACTTGATGATTTTCATGTCTTGGTATTGCATGGATATTGAAGGTTAAAAATAAATTTTCAATTAAATCCCAAGAAAAATTCCTATGGGATCTCATCCTAGGATGTTTAGCTTGATAAACCTTTCTTATTTTCTTAAAAATTAATTATGCATCTCCATAGACAATAAGATTTGTAATTTTCATTTTTCTAGCAGCTTCTAAACCTAACACTAGAGCTTCATATTCACAAACATTATTGGTGGAATCTATTTCAAATTGCAGTCTAAAAAAATGGAAAGAATTTTCCAGAAGGACAAATCAAGAGTATACCTGCTCCAGCACCCTCCTAGAAGGAAGCTCCATAAAAATACATTTTCCAGATTCCATCTTCGGGCTCTTTGCAAACTAGTATTTATAATTTCTGTACAAAGTCCCGGTTCATTATTTACAGATAAAATAAAACAACCCAAGTCTTGATCTTTTCAATAAACAAGATAATTATTGGGATGATTGGGATCACTAACTATGTAAGCTAGTTTGGTTTCCCTATAAAGTCTCATGGTTTCTCCACCAAAAAATAGGATTGTGGCATATCCCATGTCCATTTGTAATGAGCCACCTAATTTACTTACCCAATATCTTGCTAAAAGCATCCCATAATTCACAAGCACATATGCCACAACTATATCCATCAAAATGATTTTCACTCGAATTTGGGCTAAGTGTACTACAAGATCTTTGATCATTCATAATCATATAACTTTCCATGCATCAAAGAAATATATATCATCATATGGTCTTGTGATTTGTAAACTCAGCTTCTCCATGACTATTTAGGCATTAGATTGTGAGAAGCACCTGAATCCAACATGCAATTGTGTAAAATATGTTCATGAATAGACAAAGAAATGTATAATGGAGCCACTACCTCTCCTCTTTCCTCAATATGAGTACCAAACATTACAGTGGGCCTTTTATCTTGTAGATTTAATGTATTAGGTTGATTTGTTGCAATGGAACAATCAATCATTTTCATCTCTTGTTTTCGATAAACATGATTTTTTGCAATTTCTAGCAAAGGAATAGGAATTATGATCTTATTTAATTCATTTTCAAAATTGAAGGAATTACTTATTTTCTTAGTTTCTTTATGTTCTAAATTGGTTTTCTTGGCTTCCTGTTGATCATATTTTTGTTTTGAAATTGTGATTACCTTTCCTGTATATTTAGTTTGTATTTTATCTAGCTGACCTTGACTGTTTATTTTAGTTGCATTTACAATTGTCCTTCGTCTAAGGTCATATTTTCTATGAAGTTCAGCTTGCACGACATCTAATAAAATCCTATACTGAGATGATGAAGAATTAGTGTGATTATTGTTAACATCTTCATTAAAATATGAATTAAAACTTAAGGATTTCTCATATTCTTCTTGAGTTAGATGCATATCAGAAAGATCACCTTCCATCATATTTATTTCCTTATCAATATCTTCATATTCTTCCTCGACAAGGTTATCAACTAGATTTTCATTTTTTATAGGTGCTTGTATGGGTTTATCCTCATTTCTCCTTTCTCTCTGCAAAACTTGAGGAGGGTTGAAAGGCCTTCTAAACTAATTTGGATTTCTATTATCAAGCCTTCTTCTGTCAGTTTTCATTCTAGAAAAATTATTTGATAAATATTTAACGATAGTAGACCTTTCCTCAATTTTATCTTCTTGACTTTTATTAGTTCCAGATGTACCAACTTATTCCTTTTGTTTTTTTTTCTCTCTTTCTCATGAGTCACTTATAACTTTAGATTTTCCTGAAGAAATCATATTAGATTTGATTTATACAACATCATCTTGCATACCAATTAAGGTAGTAGATCTTCTCTCCCTAAGAAACAAGGAAAAATCTAGGTCAAAAGAACCAACAAAAGTAACTTTTGCAGCTGGTTGAGAAGGTTTGACATCAGCAGGGATTTTGTTGTAAAGTTTTTATAAATATTTTAATGAAATATGGAACGGATTCATTATGTTTATTTTTAAAACTCCCAAACTCAGTTAAAAAGTATAAATGATCCTTCTTTTCGCCCCATTGTCTGAGGAAAGCAGATTACAGTGCATCCCAAGAATCAATGGAATTAGGAGGTAACCCCTTAAACCATGTTCTTACCTCACCTTCAAAAGTATGAAAAAATATCCTCATGTATACATCTTCATGCTCAAGAGCTTGATTGTCTGTGAAATGATCAAAGGATGATGAATGTTCCACGGTTATGATCTCATCTTCCCCATTAAATTTAGGTAAGAGTTTTAGATAATTATCAAGAAAATTGTGTAGATTCATAGGAAGATTCAAAGGGGCATATATAGCAATTGTTTTATTAAAAACCCTTGCTGGGGGTGGTGGAGGAGGTGGTTGTTGTGGTTGTTGTTAAGGGATATTTCCTGGCATGACTAGATGATCAATTAACAAATGTGAATTTTCAGGAGTGAGTGGATTAAAGAATACTTTAAGTTTTTATTATTCTAGAGGATCCTTTGGAAGAGATGTTTTGGGAATTATTAATTTTTCATTTTTAGAGTATAAGAAGGGAAACCTAGGGGATGTAATAGGAAAAGTTTTAACAGATTTCTTTGGGGAAATGTTTGGGGAAATTTTAGTAGGATAGATTTGAGAGATCACATGAGAATGTTTGACGGAAATTTCAATATAATGTTCAGGGAAGAATTCAATTGAATCAGTTGTGAAAACTGGTAAAGGTGGTTTTGGAGAGCTTGGAAGGGACTCTTTAGGAGATGATGGAAGAGGGAGTTTGGGGGAACTAGTAGGGAAATATTTTGAAGGATATTTTAAAGAAATAAAATGTTTTCGTATTGATTTAGGGTTTTTAGAAGAAGAGGGCTTAACATAAAAAGGTAAAGTTGATCCAGTAGAATCTGGAAATTATCAAAAAGGTCCAGAAAGATATGGAACATCCAAAGAGGTCCAAAATGGTTCAAAAATACTCAAAATTCAAATTCTTCAAATCATCACAAAAATTCCATCATTGTATAGAGCTTGGCGATAATGTTCCAATGATGCAAATTTTGCCTCAAATGGAGTTTGTATGAAAAAATTATGAGTAGTCAAAGTTCAAGTCAAACAAGAAAAGACAAAGTCAAAGGGGTAAAAGGGTGACATGTGTCACCAATGAAAGGGTGACATGTGGAACGAATTTATAGGTGATGCGGCCACACCCCAAGGCACCACATGGATTGGTTTTATAGTGACAGGGAAACTGATTTGCCAATCGTACCTCCAAGTGGACGAATGGCACATTAACAAGTGGCATTGGAAAACCAATGAGAGGTTGCCACATGGCAGCCTCCCATTGTCCTATTTTTTAATGGTTGTATACAATGTTTGGGATTTGATGGGGGTCAAACCTACGACCTCTCAAAGGTCTAGCAAATCTCTCCATACCAACACGTTGTTGAGGAAAAGGTATGAAGAACCTTACTTAATAATTTTCATATCTTGTTGGGTTGTAACATACCCAACTAGCCACAAGTCAAGATACACTACTTAAATAGGATGCAACACACCCATCCCCTAGCAGGTGTGGCACATTACAGTCCCAAGACTCAGTTCTTTGAACTTATCTCAAATTCAAAGGACTTCTCATTAATGTTAGAGGCATGAAAATCACATTCATAAGGCAAGATCCATGCTACAACATAAAGAAGTAAACAATGTGCCATGCACAACAAATAACCAGTAGAAAGGCACATTAAAATATATATCTTGGAGATAATTAAATACATAACAGAATAACATTATACATAAAACACATAGGGCACTTGTATTTTAAGTAAACATTCACCAATTGGCTACAGACCAAGGACATTCCTCCCAACCATAGACATTTTTGTTCATTTACTCTCAACAACAGGTCACCCCTGAGCCATGGCTATGAATCCACATGGATGGGTCCTAGGCCAAATCTGCAACACACAACATTTGGCTAACTAGCTCTAAGGTTTCCAAACCACACAACAAATCTGAATTTGCAGCTCTCTTTCCCCCTCATTCTGCACACTCCAAATAAATGAACACCTTTCTCTACCATGCAGTCCCTCAGGTTGTCCCATTTCTCTCCAGGGCTCCAGTGCTACTAGTCAGGAAATCTCCCTAATGGAAACTCCAAGGATTCTCAGTTGTGGAAAGTTTTATTTGAACTTCCATCAATCTCATAACTAACAGGCCTTTAAACACTCAAGCTATCATAGGATTTTCAGTACTCATGACAATCCAAAGTACACCATCTCTCTTCTACCCATCCTACACAACCCAAGAGAATGGACCCCCTTCTCTTCCACACAGTCCCTTAGGATGTCTATGTCCTTCCAAGGCTCCAGTGCTTTTGGTCAAGAATCTCCATGCTGGGACTCTCATGATTCGTAGCTATGAGAAAACTTAACCAAGAGCCACCCAAATAGCTATTTATATCCATTCTCAGACCAAGATCACACGAATTATCCAGAATGAGTGAGGAAAAAGGAAGAAGAAGAATAACAAGGGTAAGAAGACCCAAAATAGCCCCTAAGGGACATTTAAATTACATGAAGACAAGAGCCACATGGCCTCCCTCCCATGAAGCTCATGTAACCCCCTTTCTCCATAAAATCAATTATGGGTAAATAAAATAATAACAAAAATACTTATTCCCTCAATCCCCCTCTCTCGTGGAATCATATCCCCCTATATATTTTGTCCTTATTCATCTTGCAGCCAACAATGTATTCTATTAATGTATATGAAGTATTACATTTCCTAGGAACTTTGGCCCCTCTTCAACTTTACTGGCTCACCATCCTAAGTCATAATTACATAATAAATTCTATTTCATAAGGGTTAAAACTGGGGTGTTACATCCCTCTCCCACCATTCCAATGTTACTAACAATACAAATATAGGATCTTTTGTATTAATCCACATAGTCAATACAACCAATTCTTATATACATAGGCACTCTGGCCTAACATTAAATAGCAATCCAATGTACACCAGCTCTCTTCTACCCAGCCTGCACAACCCAAGAGAATGGACCCCCTTCTCTGCCACAGAGTCCCTCAGGTTATCCATCTCCTTCTAGGGCTCCAGTCCTTCTGGTCAAGAATATTCATGTTGGGACTCTTAGGATTCGCAGTTGTGAGAAAACTTAACCAAGAGAAACCCAAAAATCTATTTGTATCCATGCTCATACCAAGAGCACACGAATTAGCCAGAATAAGTGAGGAAAAAGGAAGAAGAACAACAACAAGGGGACGAAGATGAAGAAGACCCAAAATAGCCCCCAAGGGATGTTTAAATTACATGAATACAAGAGCCACATGGCCTCCCTCACAAGAAGCTCATGTAACCCATTTTCTCCATAAAATAAATTATGGGTAAATAAAATAATAAAAAAAGACTTAGCCCCTCAATCCCCCTCTCTCATGGAATCATAGCCCCCTATCTCTGTTGTCCTTGCATGTTTTGTAGCCAGTAGTGTATTCTATTAATGTATATGAAGTATTACATTTCCTAGGCACTCTGTCCCCTCTTCAATTTTACTGCCTCACCAGCCTAAGTCATAATTACATAATACATTCTAGTTCATAAGGGTTAAAACTGGGGTGTTACATCCCTCTCCCCTTATTTTTTCATTGTCCTCGGTGCACAACACCATTCCAATTTTATTAACATTACAAATCTAGGATATTGGTCTTAATCCACATAGGGAATCCAGCCAATTCTTATATACATAGGCACTCTTGCCTAACATTAAACATGTATCCATGGACATTCTGAACCAAAACATGTATAATGACCTTCCAAATTTATAATTTTGGCAGCAGTTCCAACCAACAAGCTCTCCTTCCCTCTCATCCCTACACAACCCAAAGAAGTGAACCCTTTTCTATGCCATGCAGTTCCTCAAGTTGTTCCACTTCTCTCCAGGGCTCTAGTGCACTCGGCCAGGAAGTTTCAGAGTTGCGGCTTCCAAAACTCCAGCTGCAACAAGTCCATTGGACTTTCTTCATTCCATGCATTTGTCATGCAGTTGGTCCAACATCACCTTCTTTGTTTCCCTCATAATCTAGTACTTTTCTAGATCCTCAACATTCCTCGTTTTCGTATCTGTGTGGTTCATGGATATGCATCCATATGGTTGCCTCGTTAACTTGGCTAACTATTTTCCTTGACATACCCATTATGTGCATTCTTTCAATCAATAGTTTACAAGAACTATCAAAGTGTCATCTTCCTTGCGGTCACTCACCTTCTAGGCCTAGGCTCAGGCATCCCCTTCTCTGCTATATAGTCCCTCAGGCGATCCATCTTGCCTGGCCAAAGCTTTCTTACACAAGAACATTTACAGGGACACGGGGTTCTCATGTCACAACAATAGCCTTTTCCATGCTTTTCATCTTGCATATCCAACATTTCATATGTATTATACACATATAGTCATCATGAGATATCATTATAACCATTTCAATCATAAATGTCAAATCGGTTTTATACAGGAAAACAAAATTTTCCAAGCATGAGCTTTATGCTCATAATGTTTGGCTATGCAGCTATAGATATCAGTCTTCCTTATGAGCTTACATCCCTGCCATATTAAAGACCATCCTACCTGCAATTTTCTCAATTTACATTCATCCAAAACAATTTGTCAATATTTTATTAAATTATAATTCCCAAAATTGTTTTATATAGCAAAAATAAAATTTCCAGACATGAGCTTCTGCTCATAATAATTTGGCTCTTGCAGCAATAGGCATTGGTCTTGTTTATGGGATTACAACACTGCCATATCCAAGACCCTTTCTTCCCGCAATTTCAACATTCCTCAGCCAAACAAATTGTCAATCTATATATATATATATAATATAATATCTAATATAGATATATTATATATATAGATAGGTATATTATATATATAATATCTAAATGAAGCGAGTTTTTAATATCTAAATGGATAGATATTTTTGTTTAAATAAAAAAAAGAACAAGAACACACTGGACACCACCGTCGAATGAAGCCTTATGATTAATCCAATGGTCTAAAAAGATTTTTAAATATTGGAGCTGCCCTTTGTTTAAAAAGTCAAAACACTAAGACAGCTTCCAAAGTATCGGGTTTCGGGGTTTCGCGATATAAGAAGTTCGATATACAATGAACTCCGAAATCCTGATATGCGAAGTCGTGAAAGTTAGTTTAAAAATAAAACCGAGTTAATTAAAACGATTAAGAATGTTTAATGGTAATTAAAACTTTTTGTAATTTCGCGTTTCGTAAATCCTGTCTCAAATGAAAACTTAAAAATCCCGATATACAAAATCACGAAATCCTTATTTAATTGTGATTAATTAAAAAAGGGTTAAAAATACTTAATAAAATTTTAACCAATCACATTTTTGGGAATCAGGGAATTATCACTCATCACGCCCAAAAAACCCCGAAGAATGAAGTCCCGAAAACATTAAGTTCTTAAGCGTGTTTAATTTAACCTCTAACCAAAAAATTAACGATATAAATTGATTTTTCGCACATTTGTGTTTCGAGATATCTCAATGTTGTTACATCCAAAACTCTCGGTCGTAAATCGCTGAAATTTGGTAATATTTATTATGGATCAATGGAAATATTTTATAGCGTAAGGCACGTATATCTAGTTGTACTCTCCTCATTAAAACAAATAAATTCATTATCCGTAGAAGCACGCTCGAATTAAGGCAGACTGAGCGTGAATACAAGTTTTTATTTCAAATTTCATTCTCACTTTCAGCAAAGTAGTAAGTTTTACTCAAGAAACTCTTACGCCTTTTCCTCTGTAACAGGTATTTTATTTTTATCACAAGCGTCATGGCACCCAGGAAAATGTTGAAGAAGAGTTATGAGGCCAGTGAAGGCTCAAATCCAAACTTGGATGTTCTGTCAGATACCACAACACATGTCGTAGATTCAATCAGGTCCTGGATGCATATTTTCGAAATCTTGGAGCGCGAATTCATATATTGACCAGATGATTCTGGAGATGAAAAGATTGATAAGCTCGGAACTAAACTCAGAGTTATAGCAGAGGCTGAACTTCATAAAATAGCTACACAGACGAAGCTCATGCCATACAATGACATGATAAACTAGCCTCTGGAGAACACCGATGTGCAGACCAGGAGCATCATAAATCATCAAAAGGTCATCATTGGATATTTTAGGCCAGAACACATTCAAGTAATGTACAAGTTATCCCCTATTTCTAAATATATTTATAATGATGCATTCGTAGAAGATTTTCAATGAAAGGAATGTGCAGAATTTGACCGAACCTACCCAGATATAGTTAAAACATGAAGGGGAATTCCAACGAAATTTAGAGATGATTCTCATGGTGTTTATGCCACCACATCGTTAAATGAATATATGGTCTATATATCCATGATGTTGTGTATACTATTTGGAAGGAAATCCGTACTCATTTCTCGATGGAATGGGTATCAATCATGCATGAGGTAGCCGAGGTTTCACTTTCGATTGGGATAAGATTCTGTCAGATAACCTAATCAAAGAAATTGTTGAGTACCGAACAACGAAATCAAAAGGTCAACCTGCATTTTTTTATATGTCTGTGTATGTCATGGTTGCCATTTGTTACATAACTCCATTTCCATTGATGAATTGGAACTGGAACCCAACCCGCACAGAACCTATCCATTTTTATCATTCTAAATTACGGGAAGAAAAGGTGAAAGATTTATTTTATGAAATATATCATGATGTAGTGATTCTTGTGCATCAAACATTATATGGTTATCCACCCCCTCAGATTTTAGAGAAAATTATGGAAAACCTTAAAACAGTTGCAGATTGGTTTATTGAAGAGAATTTCTCTTATATCAGAGTTTTCAGATGCTCAATTCCCCCTCATTCTCTCCAAAAGTTTCAACCTGACAGACTGGTGTGCAGAGAAGTGGCATACCAAATGATAATAGGAGGCATCGATAAAGAGATAAAAGCAGTTCAGAAGAAATTATGTCCAGCGTTTCCTCTACAGGTTGGAAGGTTTTCACTACTAAATTTTGGCCATTCCAAGGTAGAAGCTGCAACATTAGAGGATGTTAAACTGGTGGACGTCGAGTTCAAAAGGCATGATCCATATCAAATTTTGGGAAATCACCTAGCTTGACGCAATATGAAAACATATGAGTATGAAGACTCCCCCTATGATGACATATTCAAAGGAATTAGAGTTTATGAGGAGGTACTAGACATAATCCAAGTGTTACCCCCCGACCTACAAGCCAAGTTTTTCACTTTCCAAAAACACAGACGAAGTGGATTACCCAAGCTACTACAGGGAGAATCGATAATCACTCCTCCAGAACAAGGAACTATACCTCCAGGTTTCGAACCAAAGTCCTTTGGTAAACAGACTACCGAGGAAACCCCAAAGAACCCTGAAGTGTCTTTCACAAGGATTAGAAACTTTGCAGACAGAACATCTAGAGTCTGAAGCAGATTTTAAATCCGAGACACTTCTAAAACAGAATCAAATGATATTCCCTTTATCGTCAACTACTACTATTGATACCTCCAAAACAACAGAAGGAGCACAATTCACAAAGTTAGGCAGTCCTATTACAACATTAACCCCTTTATAGTCAAGTTTTGGGACTCTCAGTCTCGAATTTATATACGTAAGTGATCTTAGCTCGATCTCTATTTAAGAAATACCTTCCTCCAACTTCTTTTTCAATAAGAAGAGGAAAGTTGTGGTGAAACAAGAAATGCACCCGAAAGAAGGTACTATGGTCAAAAAGCACAGAGTATTATTAGATGGGAAAAATTTGGAAGATGAAGATTTTTCTACAGAGGTGGCAGGCTCTTTGGGAGATTTTGCAATGACCAACTTATTCTCTGTTGATAATATGAAATAAAGGCTGAGGTAGAGGAATCAGATGATAAGTCAGCTGCGAGATCAAATAAGGAATACATAGAATAATATAAAAAACGAGGTCAGTAGAGGACTCGAACAGGTAAGAACCAATGACAGACAAGAAATCCAACAAATTAAATATGATCTTGAAGAAGTACGCAAGACTACTCAAGCAAGTCAAGGGCAGGTCATCCAACAAGAAGAATTAGTAAGGCAGCTACAAGCTAAATTAAGTTCCACTGAAAGCAAGGTTGTAAATATAATAGTATTTCAAGCTCAGGCACTGGAAGTGCATCAAAAGCTGGAAGCAGCACAACAAAGCCTGTTTTCTAAGGTAGGTATCATCCAATATTATTTTCGGAAGATAGATCAATCATTAGATAACATTGGTTTCAGATAAAAAGAGGTTATTATGGCCTGGACCACATTTCAAAAAGCAGTTGTATCTTTGGCTAGAGAAGAGGTACCAGTAACTCCCAGATTGATTGTCGCAGAACAAATCAGGGGTGATATAATACTAAAGACATGGGAGGCCAATATAGCCAAGAGTAAAAGAATGGACAAAGAAATAAAGGAGGATTGTGAAGAGGCTTTTGATTTGCTAGATAAAAAACACTAGGCATTGGAAAGGACGATTGTTCTGGAGTACTAGGACAAATCAATGTTACAAAGCATCAACTGGACATCAAAGAAATCTTAAATGGAGCTTAGATTTAAATTTCACAGTGAAACAGGTTGACATCACTCAAATGGATAGATGGTTGGTAAAACCAAATTTACAGTTGTAGTCAATAAATTTTGAAGGTAAAATGATTGAAGACAGGTTGCCTAAATTACAGAGAAAGCTATATATTTTTTAGGAAAAGGATGTGATAGAGCCTTCAAGAATATTAGTACAATTTCTAAGAAGGTGTGTCGAGTGTCTCGAGCCAGGTGAAGGAGGTACTTCAAAGAATCGATGAAGTAAAAACATGCATGCTCGTTATGTCGATATGAGAGAGAGATAGAAAGTAACCAAGTGAAACGGTTCAAGTTTTTATTCTGTAACCATTAGCATCTAGGAGAAAGGACAATTCCAACCGTCTAGGGTTGGTAACCTTTTGTATAAATGTAATTTCAAAATACTTAAAAAAGGCTTTTCCCTGGCCGATTGTAATAGAGAGATCTCTCCTTTTGGAAAATTAAGACAAATGTAGACCAGAGACTCCATATTTCGTCAATCTTGAGTTATGTGTTCTTCTGTACTTTCATATTCCAGCATCGGTATTCATATGTCTTTGATGAATGCGTAATCACAACTTAGTACAATATCTACTGTGGTTATATTTTTCATTTAGTTATCTGATTGTTTACAGATTTTCCTCTGTGTTTTATATTAGAAAATACAAGACCTATGAGTTAGTTAGATTGTTGCATTTTATGCTTCATTAAAGGTTTCTCATCTATTTTCTTCTTCTGTAGAAGAGTAAGATTCTTTTATGATTGATGCCTCACTTTTTTTAACAACTTTTTTTTTTTCTCTCATCACATTCATCATTTTCAGATTTGACTCAGACACGGAAAATGGCCTATGAACTGTTATATCATTAATTCAATTTTAGGAAATTTCTTCATATAATTGAAAACAGAAAAAGCAAACATAAAAAACAACAGATCTTTTAAAAAAAAATTCTCCATGATTGTACATGTTGCAAGACAACCTAATATTGAGCCCGGTCTCACAGATCAGACCAACATTTCATTAAATTTGTTTAATACCATATTAGAGACTGCTAACTCCCGGATTGAACTTGAACATTCATGGGTAGTGATTGAACAGGACATAAGCATCCAGGAACGTTGGGAAGTTAGGCAAAGACATCTTAGAAATCAGCCATAGCTTCTTTCCCTTAAGAATTGATTTTATTTTCATATTAAAATCTCTCTTTATTTTTGGTATGCCTTGACATTATACTTTGAAGCCTTAAGTATAAACTCAGGAACAACATATTTTTGGTGTCGTTGTCAGGGAATGAAGAAAATAAGTTATTTTTCTCTGGGAAGAACGATATTTGTAAATTTTCTTTCTTTGATAGTGAACAAAGATTGAATACATTATAAGGCTAACTTTTATCTTTCACTTGGTGACTCCACAACTAAAAAACTAGAATTTAATCGAAAAAATACCAGAAATAATACAAACTATAAGCAGACCTCGCATGTATCCAACCCTGAAAAACTTTTGAAACCAAGAAGATACCTTAAACAAACTACTTCATCAACAAGTAACATTTATCAACCCAAATCCACACACCCAAACACTAAGGGTCTACTTGAGCGGTTATCTTCGTAAGAATGTTCCACCCAACACGTTTTCAAAGAAACATCCATCGACAGAATCAAAACCCTATAACCTAAGTTGGTTTTACCCGAGTTTAAAGTCAAGACTTTTCCAACTATCCCCTTTACCAATAGATGTAAGAGATCTATCTCACTTCCTGCTTCGATTAAAATTTCATTAGTTCCTGAAGTCTAGCTTCCAAACTCTCAAATTTCAGAAGAATATACTTTATACCTCGACTCAACTCTCGTTGTTTATCCTTTGTACAAAACCTATGAGTCCGAAGAAACCAGTCCTCATTTTATAGTTCCCTATTTTTCAAATTTCTCATCCCCCAATGGTTAGTTATCTGAAACCATTTCACTTTACCCAGACGTAACCGAAAGGTCACCATGCATCTTTAAAAATCTTCTCTATAATCTTCAAGTTTCACCCTCTAAATTATCAATGGCTCCGGCTGAAGGAGGTGGAACTGGTGGTGGTGGTGGAGGAGGAGGAGGAGGCAGTCAAGTACCACCACCACCCTCTAGAATCTTTTCTAAAGTAGCTGCTAGGTATGCTCCTTTGGTCCTCCCAATCCCTCTCCATGATTTACCTTAAAATTATATGAAAAACCTGTTGAAATTCACAGGAGAGGGAGACTTAATCGTGACTGAACACATTGATTTATTTGATTAATTTGTTGACATCCTAGGTCTTGAACACAAGGATGTTTATTCAAGACTCCTAGTTCAAACTTTCGAAGGACAGGTGAGAACCTGGTTCCGAGGACTACCGGCAGGATCCATAGGATCATATGATGAGTTGGAAAATGATTTTATCAGACAATGGGGAGAAAGGAAAGATCATATTTATTATCTAACCGAGTTTAGAGCTTTGAGAAAGAAAAATTCAGAATCAGTTCTTGAATTTACTCAAATATTTAATAAACTATATAATAAGATTCCAGCTGAGGTTAAACCTTCCCAACCTACAGTGAAAGTAACTTTTGCTAGGGATTTTGATCCAGATTTCACTCTATTATTAAGAGAAACGAGATATGTTGATCTCACTAAAATGCAGGATGACGTTGTAGAAATTGAATCGAACATGATGGCATCGGGAAAGTTGAAATCTAAATTTGAAACGAGAAATAAAGAAACTAGGTGATTCAGGGAACAGGCAGGACCCTCCGGAGTTGGAAGATCCTCAGAAGATAAGATGGATGACATGGCTAAAATAATCAAATAATTGTCGAATAAAATCTCGAGAATGGAATTGGACCAATCAAAGAATGATTAGTTCCCTAGAAAGTATTTCAGAAGGAATCCTAACCCTCAAATACAACAAAGACAAATTAAGAATGAAGAACAAAAGATTCAAGTCCCCTTTAAGAATGAAAATTTTATAGGAGGAGAAGACATGCAAAATTTTGAGGAGTTCGAGGAAGATATCAATAATCTCGGTGATGATTGTTAGGAACTTTATTTGATGAGACAAGATTATGAAAAATATCTAAACGTAGAAGGTTGGTCTAATAACGATGAGAGTGTGAATATTACAAATGATTTTGCTTATCAAGGAATTGTTGATAATATAATGGCCGAGGTCCAACAAAAATATAATCTAAGGCCTAGAATAAAAAATGTCACAACTACCCCACCAAAAAAAAACTTTTCGAGAGGGGAAACAGACGAGGCGGCTCTAAAAACTGTTGAAAGACAGACTGTTAAAACCAAGGCCGTTGACAAAACCAAGGTTGCTGACACATAGTCTACCAAGACAAAGGAAGCAGAAACACCAGTTGTTAGTACAAGAACAGAAGAAATTCCCATAGTACAAACAAAAACAATTGAAACAAAAGCAACACAAATTAGTAAATCAGAAAAAAAGGAGATAGAAATCCAAACCAGAGAAGTTGATAAGACAATGAGAAATTTCAGTCTAGAAAATGAAATTAACAAAATCAAAATCCCTATACCTCTGGTTGAACTGGAAAAAAATCCTATATATAGAAAGCAAATTGCTAAAATGATTAATTTTTTAGATAATGAAAGTCAGGATGACGTTATAAATTTGGAAGATGATAATCCTAATATAATTTTTGGTCCACATTTTGAAGGTGCTTGTTGCTCCTTTCTATATTACGTTAATTGTGCACAATCACCTGCTCCATAATTGCATGTTGGATTCTGGAGCTTCTCACAATGTGATTCCCAAAGCTATTATGGATAGAATTGGTCTCGAAATCACTTGACCATATGGAGATTTGTATTCTTTTGATTCAAGAAAGGTTAAATGTGTGGGTATGATAAAAGATTTAGTAGTTAACCTTGCACAGATTCCTATAAAAAGTGTTCTAATGGATGTGGTTTTTGCTGATATACCTCTAAAGTATGGCATGTTGTTATCCAAGTCTTGGGGTGCCAAACTTGGAGGATCCCTCCAACTCAACATGACATATGCCACAATCCCGATCTTCAGTGGACAATTCACTCACTTGTATAAAGAAACAAGGTTGGTCTTTACAGTAAGTGATCCGATGAACCCAAATAACTACCCTGTTTATATTGTCGACCAGGATTTAGGGAATTGTATTTTATCCATTGATGATGATTTAAATGTATGTATAGAAGAAAATTGTACAGAAAAAGAAGAAAAGACAAGTAAAGATGTATATAGTTCTGGAGTTTGGAAAATGTATTTTGATGGTGCTTCATCTTGTGAAGGAGCAGGAGCTGGAGTGTTGTTTTTGGCACTTGATAATGAGTTTATTATCCCTTTTTCTTACAGATTACAGTGGGACATAGATTACACTAACAATGTATGTGAATATGAAGCCTTGGTCTTACTATTAGAAGCTGCCAGGAAATTAAAGATTAAGAACTTAGAAGTCTATGGTAATTTTGAACTGGTCATAAAACAAATTAATCGTCAGTACCAGGATAAATACCCAAGGTTGTAACAACCCTAGTTGAATATATGCTTAGGGTTTATTAAGTAAAAAAATTAATTAGGTAATTAATTTTTCTAACATGGTTTTAACTAAACAAATATTGGCATAATAATATTAATTAAATATTTATGAATTAATTAATTGTTATAATTTTGATTAATTAATTACCTATTACATTCAATGACATGGGTATTAAATTTAAGAGGGTTAATAAATTTAATTGTTTAATTAAATGATTGCGTATATGGAGGGGATAATAAGCATTAAATATAAGGATAAGAAACATTAAATAATAGGATAAGACATTAACTAAGAGGATAAGATAATGAATGTATGGATAAGGAAATGAATGAGGAAAGGGTCGGTGAAGGGGGGATATGACGGGGGGAGTCTTACGGGAAGAGGGAGGATTTTGGGGAGAGGAAGAATTATTGGAGGGGAAAAGACTGTATGTCTGAGAGGATTATTTTCTGGTGTGGGGAGTTTGTTTGGGGGGTTTTTGGGTGAACCAGAAGCAAGGGGCATCGGTTTGTTGGGGGTTTTGGGCACCGGGGCTGGGATAGCCTTACGGTATCCTGGAGCTAGGAAGCCGGACAGGCTGCTCCTAGCTGGCAGGGAGGAAACATGGTTTGGGCAGAGTTGGTCAATGCATCAGGCAATAGCAAAGAAGCGGGCTAGACAATCAGGTCAACGAAGAAATTAGCATCAGAAGCAGGTAATTTGTTTATGAAATTGCTAAGTTTTTTTTTATCCTGTAATTAAATGTTAATCTCTGCTGAAAATTTGCTTATATGCTGGTGATTGAATTACTTGTGTAATTTAAAGGAATTATATCAAATTATGTATCTACAGCCCCTACACATGGTATTAGAGCTTCGTTCACAATCTGGAGCCTTAAGGGCCAAGCTCCAGCTCTACCTAAGCTCCACTTAACCTGCAAGCCAAGCACATAAATTTTTAACACAAAAATATATATATATAAATGACATACATATTGAAAATGTAAAGGAAGCAGAGGTCTTATAATTGCCAATAGAGCTTCTAGATGCACTGCTATGATCCCAACAACACCAGTTTGTTAAATTGTTCCATGAGTATGAATGAAATTGTGTACAAGAACAAGTTTATAGGACTCTTTGGTACTGAATACTAGAGTTTAAATTCTGCTTCCTGTATACCCAAACAGAAGTCAATAGTTGTCAAAAAAAATTTAATGGCACATACATGTCATAGATGCGTCCATCTTACCTAAACAGAGAAACTGGTACCATATTGGAAGGCCACTACATATTTGTTGGTTGTACTAGATATTTGTGCAACAAACCTGCACAACCAAATAAACAAGCATTTTGCTCATCTTAAAAATAATTTACTGACTGCTGACAGTTGCTTTATGGGGCATCAAATTTCATGTTAAAAACGTTACTGTTAAAAAAAAAAAAACCTAGAAAGTACCATTTGCATTCAATTTTCTCAACGATTATTCAATGAGACATTGGAGCATCGGTACACTAGTGAGGTTGAATATTGCTGAGCCACCCACCATATTTCCATTTCTATTGTGGTCCACACAACCCTTATGGCACGAATGTCAAAGGGATGAGAGGTAAGTTACAAGTCCCAAGATATTTTGGTGGATTAGCTACGCGTCAAACATGCAACCTCATACGAAGGAAGTTCGCTCTTTAATATGCAGCAGCCATCTCAACTTTTGAGAGAACATGGAATGACATCCCCCAAGTCATTAAGTCATTCGTAATGTCTGTAATAGCGCCACTGTCTTCCCATCCCTCTTTAGATGTGTTGCTCCTCACTCACTCAACTTTCAAGTCCAAGTTTTTAAATAATGACAGGATTAGCGACTGTCTTGCATCAGAATCCAAGATAAACAAAATGTGAATGCATTAAAAATTTTGATGGGAGGACGTTGTTCTATGAGAAACCATTCATGCCCTCGACTTTACGCCTATCAAACTCATACCCTCAGACAGACTGTGGACGGGAACAAACTGCAAATGACCCAACCTGAGTGCACACGAAAAAAAGGGAAGAAAGACGCGGTAGAAACATGCAGTGGAAGCCAGAAATCGTAGAGAAACCCTTATAAATGATTTCACCCACAGAACAGTGTGCTTGCATTCCAAAATTGCCAAAACAATTGTTGAGAGCCGCAAGAAAAGGAAGAGGCCAGTGATTTGTTCTATCTTCAATAAACCCTAACACACAAAGAGACCATTCCATCGAGGGATTTTACGAATACTGAAGTGAAATGGAATAATGACGAGAGATGAGGGTTTCCTAGAGCCAAACAACAGAACCAAGGTGCGCAAAGAATAAACAACAACAGAACCAAGGTACGTAGAGAATAACCAGGGAACAAACTTCAGGGTTGTTTTGGTGGCACCATCCTGAGGGATTTCTCCATACTCAGTGGAGACAATAGGGCCAATTCCCAATTATGGGAGAATCCTAGGGTTTCTGTAGGTGAGTTTTGTTGTGTATACTGGTTTGTATGAGCCAAAGGAAGGTGAATTGCACATCACACAAACAATGGATAACAACCACCATTCAAGCAATCCCAAACAACAAACAACAAACAACGCCAGCGCCAATCCACCAGTGGTATACGTGCATGGCCACCACAAACAATGCCAACGCCAGTGCCAATCCACCAGTGGTCTATGTGCATAGCCACAACAAAAAAAACAACGCCCACAGAACCACAAGTTAACATAGAGCCACAACACACAAATAAAAGCCTAGCACCTAAAGTGCCAAGCACGCCAGTGCCCAAACCCCAAACCCACGAGAAAGAAAGCTCTTCCACTGCACAAGTCATCCGAGACCGAGAGCTTGTGCGCCAGGTACCAAGCCACGAAGGAGGATCTCGCGAGAGAGACCCAAAAGGGAGTGCGATTATCTACAGCGGCCGAGTACCTGCATGCACTTACAACTAAGATTAGCGCACCTACATACAACACAGGTCAAGATGCAATGCCTTGTTGTGCGCAAAACTCAACAACACTATACCTACCTCATGTATAAAGATTATGTGCCAAGCCATGAATGAGGAGCTCATGAGGGCATAGTTGTAGCCCGCAGGCCTTTGCCAAGACACAAGAAGGGAGCCTCCAACCATTATCGTAACTCTGCCGCAGTTGGAGAGAAGGAGAGGCCTAGGGCGCATTCGCAAAATGAGACAGGCAGCAGGACGATTAGGGTTAAGGGATAGAGACCCGGGGAAGAGTGCAATTAGGGTTTAGGGCATGTGGGCCTGATGCGAGGATCCACGATGCCGTATGGAATTTTTTATTTTTATTTTTATTTATTTATTTATTTTTATTTTTTTTAAATCTTAAGTAATATTTATTTTATTTATTATTTTTATTGTTTAAATTATATTAGATTTAAGTTAAAATAAATTAAATGAATTGGACTTTATTTTAATTTAGGAATTTAAAATTAAAATTAATTAATTTAAATTCGATTAAAAAAAAAGGTTATTTATAAAAAAAATAACATATATATATAGAGTTATAAAAAAAAAATTGAAATGTTTTGGGGTCCATGGGTTTTGAACCCATGACCACCCACCAAGCCCAATCCTTAAGAAGAACACTAACATCAACGCGCCCTCATAAGTCTTTACAAATAAATTATTATACTTAATTAGATTAATGGTAACACTGTAGGGATTAGAGTGGTATTATTATTAGGAAGATACAGTATGACGATTAAGACTAACTGGCTTATTACCTGACCTATTGATCCAGAGCCAACTAATCGAGTTGAATCATAATTAGTGAATGCACCGGAAATCAAGGTAAAGGCTTATTTAGCGCTGCTGATCTTTGTATCCCGAAGTATAAACTCTGATTGTCCAAGCGTCAGGCTCACAGGACCGTACACACAACTCATGGAGCCAAGCGCCAAGTCTCTCCACTCCATTCCACCAGTCAAAGTCAACGCTAAATCTCAATGCATCATTCGACAATGCCAACACTAGGTGCCAAGGAAAATCTCATGAGTCGAGCATCAGAGGATATTTAGTTGTAAGCGAAAAGTTAAAAGGACTTAGACTAGGACAAGCAGGAAGGAGGTGGCATATGCACTAGGAGAGTAAGAAATAAGAATTGGTGAGTATGGCACAAGGCTAGCGTAGCTATAGGGCAAGGGAACCAACAGTTTTTTTTTTAGGGCAAAGAAATCAAGCTTAGATGCTTAATCCTAATCCTAACCTAGCCAATCCCCTAAAGAGAGTAATGTCTGTTTACATACAAGTAAAGAAAACTTACGCCTAACCCTGTTTCTAGTTTGAGTAGCACCAATTTGAAACGTCCTTGAACTCACCCTAACAACTTTGGTTGATGCAGGTTAAAGCATATGGGATGGTCAGGACTCGAGGGAATCGAGGCAAGGGAGCATCGTCGCAAGCACTGCCAACACCACCAGTGCCACCACCACCATCGCCCGAACTAGCTCTCATACTGCGCTAGTTGGAGGCCATTAATGAGGCTTTAAAGGGGTGACAACCAACAGGGACCGAAGTGGAACCCCCACCATCTGGAACGGGTAATCCAGAAGCGTCAAGGGATTCAGGGGGAGGACCTCCACCCGAAGACATCACGCGAGAATTACAGAAGATCAAACTTCCGAAGTTTTCCGGGGGTCACACAAGTGAACGCGCAGAAGCATGGTTGGAAGGCATGACAAGGTGTTTTTCCTTAAGGGACTATGCGTCCAACTCAAAGGCAAAGATCACAGTTTTTCAGTTAAGAGACAGCGCCTTGAACTGGTGGGGCAACCTGGAAATACAACTGCACCTTACCCTAGACACAGTATCTTGGGAACTTTTTGAGGAGAGGTTCCGAAGGAAATATCTGCCAACGTACTACGAGGAACAACAGGTAGGGGAATTTCATGCCTTAGTACAGAGAAACAGAACAGTGGAAGAATATGAGATTAGATTTATGGAACTGGCCAAATATGTTTCGTATATGGAAAATGACCAACGACAGGCAGAGCACTTCGTCTATGGATTGAACCCTAAGATAAGAGCTATGGTGTGGATGTGGAAATCATATTCAGTAGTGGAAGCGGTGGAAAATGCGGGTTATGCGGAGGAGCATATGAAATTAATCGGGGGTACAAGACCGACATTTCCACATCGTCCTGGATTCGTAGGGAAGGCCCTGAGGACATTTCCCAGGGGAGGGGGATCAAGGCCACCACCATATGGTAACAGAGTCGCACCAAGGACAATAGCCACACAGATCTCAATGGCAGTGAGTGAAACATCTCATTCATTGCCAACGATGTAGACAGGTCCACGGCCATCTCAAGGAACAACTAGTAGGGGCAGGGGTTCCAGGGGAAGGAACTCATTTCAGATACAGTCACATAACAATGCATAGGTTCAATCTCGTGTTACCTGTTGGGGGTGCGGTGGACCCCATTACCAGCGTGACTGCCCAGATTTACAATCAGGGTTCGTGCATAGAGAAGGAAAGGCACCGATGGGGAGAGCAAGTAGCAACCACCAGATTTATGCAGCAGTTAATAATCGCCAGGCCGAACATCAATCCACGGTGGTGGAGTCATCAGGTACGCTAAACCATATCAATGTTAATATTTTATTTGATTCTGGTGCGAAAAATAGTTTCATTTCACCATCTGCATTAGAAAAGAGTGGGTTGGCAGCCTACAAGCATGATGACTTTGAACAAGTCGAGATGGCTTCGGGCGAAAAACAAGCGGTAGGACCTAGTGTTGATAATTGTATAGTAGACCTGGGAGTGTGTACTACCAGGTTGAAGGTATACGTCACTACTCTCAGGGCGTATGACATAATCATTGGAATGGATTGGTTAGCAAATCATCGAGCCTTGGTAGATTGTTTCGCAAAGAGGGTGCTCTGTGTAGACGATGAGGGAAGGCCAGTAGAGATCCAGGGTATACGGAGAAAAGTGTCATTATGCTTTATATCAACTATAAAGGTTAAGTGATGCTTGAGACAAGGGTGTCGATTATATGTAGTGGAAGCAGTGAATGAAATGAAGGGACCCTCATTGGATCAGTACCTGGTATTGTCATAATTTAAGGATGTTTTTCTGAACGAGTTACCAGGACTACCTCTTGAGAGGGAGCTTGATTTTACTATTGAGCTAAAACCTGGTGCAAAACCAATCTCCAAGACTCCATATCAGATGACAGCGTCGAAACTTTGTGAATTACAAATGCAGTTGAAAGAGATACTGGACTTAGGGCTAATAAGGCCCAGTGTCTCACCTTGGGGCCCACTAGTAATTTTTGTAAAGAAGAAGGATGGATCCTTGGAACTGTGTATAGACTACAAGGACTTGAACCGTACTATAGTGAAAAATAGGTACCCAATTCCACGAATAGATGACCTCTTCGATCAGATGAAAGGAGCAGCGGTATTCTCAAAGATCGATTTGTGATCAGGGTATCATTAGTTGAGGATTAAGGAAGGCGATATCCCAAAAACTGCCTTTCGAACTCAGTTTGGACATTACGAGTTCATTGTAGTACCTTTCAGATTGACCAATGCACCAACAATATTCATGAGCCTCATGAACGGCATATTCCGGAAGTACTTAGATCGATTTGTACAAGTCTTTCTAGATGACATCCTCATCTATTCCAAGAACAAAAGAGAACATGAAGAACACTTGCGAGTGGTGTTGTCCTGCCTTAGAGAGAACTAGCTGTATGGGAATATGTCGAAGTGTTCCTTCTTCCAGAAAGAGATTCACTATTTAGGTCATATCATTTTCGGCGAAGGAATCTCTATGGACCCAGAAAAGGTAAAGGCCATTATGGGGTGGCCAGTGCCGAAAAATGCCCATGAGGTGAGAAGCTTCATGGGGCTAGCGGGTTATTACCGGAGATTTGTGGAAGGATTCTCAAAAATAGCGAAACCCATCACCACTTTGCAACACAAGGGGGTCAAGTATGAATGGACAGAAGAATGTGATAATGCATTCATTGAGCTTA
>SNQJ01S0018570.1:213197-229533 GCA_010110895.2 Picea sitchensis
ATTAACTAAGAGGATAAGATAATGAATGTATGGATAAGGAAATGAATGAGGAGGAAAGGGTCGATGAAGGGGGGATATGACGGGGGGAGTCTTACTGGAAGAGGGAGGATTTTGGGGAGAGGAAGAATTATTGGAGGGGAAAAGACTGTATGTCTGAGAGGATTATTTTCTGGTGTGGGGAGTTTGTTTGGGGGGGGTTTGGGTGAACCAGAAGCAGGGGGCACCGGTTTGCTGGGGGTTTTGGGCACGGGGGCCAGGATAGCCTTACAATATCCTGGAGCTAGGAAGCCAGACAGGCTGCTCCTAGCTGGCAGGGAGGAAACACGGTTTGGGCAGAGTTGCTTAGCGCATCAGGCAACAACAAAGAAGCGGGCTAGACAACCAGGTCAATAGATAAATTAGCATTAGAAGCAGGTAATTTGTTTATGAAATTGATAAGTTTTTTTTTATGATGTAGTTAAATGTTAATCTCTGCTGAAAATTTTCTTATATGCTGGTGATTGAATTATTTGTGTAATTTAAAGGAATTATATCAAATTATGTATCTATGGCCTCTACAAAGGTTGAGATATTATAGGAATTGCACCTAGGATCTAATCGAGAATTTGTTCTCATCAATTAATGTTCATTACATCCCTAAAACTGAAAATCAATGGGCAGATTCATTGGCTAAATCAGCCTCAACGTTTGTGCCTCCTATGGTTTTCAAACTTAAATACCATATAGATATGAGACATAAACCTTCCATACCGAATAATATTCAACATTGGCAGGTTTTTGAGGATGATGAACAAATCAGGAAATTTTTAGAAGTGGTGGATAACTTTATCGAAACACATATTGACCAAGAAAATCATAATGATCGTGCTTGGATTATGCAGAAATGGGAAGATCCTCAACAATTTCAGAATAAGATTGCTAATCATCGTATGCTTATTTTGAAAAATAATTAGATCCCCAAAGGTCTGATGCCCTTAGAGAGGTTATTTAATCATGACAACATTCCTTTGAATTCCACTTTACAGCCTCAGCTAGAAGAAGTTGAAGATTGTGATATAGGCACCAAAGAAAATCCTAGGTTGGTAAAATTATCTAAGTACCTTCCTCCTGAAATAAAAAGTAAATGTGTTGACTTTCTTAGACAATATAAAGATGTTTTTTCTTGTTCCTATGATGAATTAAGAACTTATGACACCACTATAATAGAACACAAAATTCCTCTGAAGCAAGGTGTCAAACCATTCAGATAGAAGCTCAGATAGATTAATCCTATATTGCTACCTATGATAGAGAAAGAGGTAAAGAAACTTCTGGGTGCCAAGATCATTGTCCTGCTCAAATACTCTGAGTGGGTAGATAATTTAGTTCTGGTAAGAAAGAAAAATGGTAAAATCAGACTGTGCGTAGATTTTAGAAATTTAAAAAGATCATCACTCAAAGACAATTATCCATTCCCTAAAATGGATAATGTTTTAGAGAAAGAGGTAGGAGCTAATAGAATGTATATGATTGATGGATTTCCAGGCTACAATCAAATTGAATTCCATGAGAATGATAAAGAGAAAACCATATTCACCACCCCATGGGGTACCTTTATGTATGATAAAATTCCTTTCGGTTTAATGATGCAGGAGTGAATTTCCAATGAGCTATGGACATTGCCTTTGTCGGTGAAAGAGATAAGTTCATTGTTAATTATCTTGATGATCTAACTATTTTTTCTAAATCTGATGCAGAACATTTAGTTCACCTCAAGCAGACTTTTGAAAAATGTCGCAAATTTGGTTTGTCTTTGAAACCTAAAAAATTTCATTTTGCAATGCAAGAAGGTAAACTCTTAGGCCACATAGTGTCTAGGGATGGAATTAAAATTGATATGAAAAGGATTGAAGCTATAGATACTATTAATATTCCTAGGAATAGAAAAGAAATTCAGTCATTTTTAGGAAAAATAATTTTTTGAGAAGATTCATCCCGAATTTCGTTGAAATTGTAAAATTGATTACAAATATGCTTAAGAAAGACAACGAGGTCAAGTGGACAAGTGAGGCCAAGGAATAATTTGAAAGTATTAAGAAGGTCATAGGTGAAGCACCAGTACTGGCAAGTCCTGATTATTTGAAATAATTTTTTATTTTTTCATTCACTTCCGAGCATACTATTGCAACCGTATTGTTACAGAATAATGATGAGGGCTTTGAGCAACCAATTGTGTTATTTAGTAAAATTATCAGAGATGTTGAGATAAAATATGATATATTGGAAAAGCAAGATTACACAATGGTGAAAGACCTTAAAGATTTTAGAACCTATGTACTACATTCAAAGATTATTGCTTACGTACCCACCAGTTCTGTTAAGGATATGCTAGTTCAACCCGATAGCAATGGAAGGAGAGGAAGATGGTTAGCCAAAATTCAAGAGTTTGACCTAGAAGTTAGACCTACCAAACTTATTAAAGGTCAGGGCTTGGATAAATTGTTGGCTGAATCAAATCTAAAATCACTTGGAATAAATCGTCTACAAGAGAATAAAGGATTTTTAGAGATAGATGAACTTGATGTCATTGTACCCACAACTGAAATTTTAGAAAAAAACTCTTCTTCAACTTGGTACAGTGATATTGTTTCTTATCTACTAACCCTTCAGTGCCCTAGTGACCTAACCCCATATAAATATAGGACATTGAAGTTACACATTGTAAAATATTGTATTATAGATGGTCAATTATATTGGAAAGATCCCCTAGGTTTCTTACTAAGTTGTTTAGTAGAATCCGAAACATAAAAAGTTATAAATGAATTCCACAAAGGAGTGTGTGGAGGAAATCACACTTGGAGAGAAACGTTTTATAAAATCTTAAGAGCTGGATATTATTGGATGAAATTATTCACTGATGTAAATACTAAAGTGGGAACTTGTAATCCTTGTCAGTTGTTCACAAGCATGTAGAAAATTTCAGCATTACCTTTAGTTCCAGTTAAAACTGAAGCTCCATTTCAGCAATGGCGTCTTGATTTTATTAAATGAATTCATCCACACTCAAGTGCTCAACATAAATGGATTATGATCGTTACAGACTATTTTACTAAATGGGTGGAAGCTATTCCTACACGAAACACAACAGACGCAGTAGTGATCAGTTTTTTGGAGGAGAATATTCTATCAAGATTTGGTTGTCCTTGAAAAATAGTTATTGATAATGCTCAGGCCTTCAAATCCATGGCCATGATAAGTTTTTGTCAAAATTATAACATTGTACTAGGACACTCCACGACCTACTATCCACAGGGAAATGGATTAGCCGAGTCATCTAACAAAAGAATGATCACTATAATTAAGAAAGTACTGACCGAAAATAAGAAAGCATGGCATGTACATTTAAAACATGTTTTATGGTCTAATAGGATATGCAAAAAATGATCAATCGGAATGTCTCCATTTCATATGGTATATGGTACTGACGATATTTTACCCATAAATCTAGTGCTGCCAGTAATGAAACTCTAGAAAGACTCAAAAGAAGAGTCAAATGACATTACTAGGACGATAAATCAATTGATTGAAGTTCAGGGAAATAGGGCTGAAGTAGATGAAAAACTATAGAAATATCAAGATAATATGAAAGCCTTATTTGACCAAAAAGCTAAAGATAAGGAATTTCTCCCTGGTGATTTAGTTCTAAAATGGGAAGCCAAAAAAGAGGATGTTGGGAAACATGGTAAGTTTGATCAGATCTTGTGCAGACTATACAAAATTACAGCCTCTGAGGGAAAGAATGTATTTTTGTTAGAAAATATTGACGGAAATATCCTTAACGCCCCCATCAATGGGCGTTACCTCAAACATTTCATGCAATAATACAGTTCCAAACTCTCATTGTACATACCAATTTGGTTTTCACTTTTTATTATAATTTGTGTCCTTTGGTAGGTTTTTATTTTCATTGTAAATAGAAACAGGTTAGTTAATTTCACTGAATAATAATAAAACAATATATATATATATATATATATAATATGCAACATGAAGCTTTCCAATCAACAAATAATTCCTGACGTTTTTCATGATCCATCTCATTGCAGGATACAGGCTGATAACAGGGTGATAATCTCTAGCAGGAATCAATACTCGCATTGAATATCCCTCAAAACAAGTGATAAACTAACAATTTTCTTAATAGAAAATATAGAAAAATTCTAAGGTATGAACTTTCGTCTTGTTAACCCAAGTCAAAATTTTAAAAAAATATATTAGTGAAATTGCCAGAAGTTTCATTTGAGTTAATATTGTCACTTAATAAATAAAATAAAATAAAAATAAAATGTTTAATTACAAAAAGAACTTTTCTTTCTGATCTTCGATGAAGAAAAAGAGCTTCACTTTGACTCTGAAAGCTTAAGAACAAGTTTTTGACTCGAGAACAGGCAAGAATTCTAATGATATTCCTGACTTTAACTGAAATAAAAAGTATGTTTGAGTTAAGCCTAATTTCTTTAATCCTTTTACCAGACTTAAACCGATTAAATTCACTCAAGGAAAGTCCCTGGAAAACAAATATTCCCCATGAAAACTTCCTAGTAAGCGAAGATGTTTTGATAGTCAGAAGAGGATTAGTTCAAAGTAATCAAAGTGAGTTAACAGACCTCTATTGCTAAAATATAAATGGATATCATCCCTGGTATATTTTATTATGTACAAATTGATTTCCCTCACTTCATGTTTGATTAAATATAAGGCAGATGGTGAAAGGAAATTCATGAAATGATTGCCCTCATCTCAACATTTAAATGCAAAGTTATTAATTGAAGTGATGAAAGGAAATTCAATATGGGAATTAGATAACTTCACCGGGGTACTGAACAAGCTCGCTGGCAGTGAAGCAATGTCTATGATATCTATAAGGATGTTATACATGTATTATAACGTACTTTGAAAACTATTTCTTTTTTCAGTCTAGATCTACATTCTAAGCTAACACGGGACTCCCTGTTTAAAACATTAAAATCACTTTGTCTTGATGCGAATAAAATCAAACAAAGTTTGACAGGTTGATTAAGGTTGTTTTCATTATCTCAAGCAATTCTAAAATCAATTTAAGGGAAGGAAAAAATTAAAGCCTGAATTCAAGATTGATGAACGATTAAGTTTTGAAATTTTTCGAAGGTATGGATGAAGTCCTAAATCCTTCTTTGTGTTTTCTTTTAGAATGTGTTTCACAGAACTACAATAATGACTCCATTTACCCAATAAAGGAACTCAATCTACATGTTCTTCTCATCCCGCAAGGAGACAAGATCCCTAGATGGAGCCTATGATGAAACATATATATTTTTCTAAACTTTAGACTAAAAGAAGTTTCATTTTTGTTTAAATAAAAACAAGAACAAGAATGCACTGGACACCACCGTCGAATGAAGCCTTATGATTAATCCAATGCTCTAAAAATATTTTTAAATATTGAAGCTTCCCTTTGTTTAAAAATTCAAAACACTAAGACAACTCCAAAGTATTGGGCTTCGGGGTTTCGCGATATAAGCAGTTTGACATACAATGAACTCCGAAATCCCGATATGTGAAGTCACAAAAGTTAGTTTTAAAACTAAACTGAGTTAATTAAAATGAATAAGAATGTTTAATGGTAATTAAAACTTATCATAATTTCGCGTTTTGGAAATCATGTCTCAAACGACAGCTTAAAAATCCCGATATACAAAATCACGAAATACTTATTTAATTGTGATTAATTAAAAAAGGGTTAAACATACTTAATATAATTTTAACCAGTCACATTTTTGGGAATCAGGACATTATCACTCATCACGCCTAAAAAACCCCGAAGAATGAAGTCCTGAAAACATTAATTTCTTAAGAGTGTTTAATTTAACCTCTAACCAAAAAATTAACGATATAAATTGATTTTTCGCACATTCGCATTTCGGGATATTTCAATGTTGTTACATCCAAAACTCCCAGTCATGAATCGCCAAAATTTGCTAATATTTATTATGGATCAACGAAAATATTTTATAGAGTAAGGCATGTATCTCCAGTTGTACTCTCCTCATTAAAACAAATAAACTCATCATCCGTAGAATCACGCTCGAATTAAGGCACACTGAGGGTGAATAAAAGTTTTTATTTCAAATTTCATTCTCACTTTCAGCGAAGTAGTAAGTTTTACTCAAGAAAAGATTACGCTTTTTCCTTTGTAATAGGTATTTGGTTTTTATCGCAGGCATCATGGCACCCAGGAAAATGTTAAAGAAGAGTGATGAGGCTATTGAAGCCTCAAATCTGAACTCGGACGTTATGTCTGATACCACACCACATGTTGTATATTCAATCAGGTCCTGGATGCAGATTTTCAAAATCTTGGAGCGTGGAGTCATAAATTGCCTAGATGATTCTGGAGACGAAAAGACTGATAATCTCGGAACTAAACTCAGATTTATAAAAAAGGATGAACTTCATAAAATAGCTACACGGTCGAAGCTCATGCCATACAAAGACATGATAAAATGGATTCTGGAGAACACCGATGTGCAGACCAGGAGCATCATAAGTCATCAAAAGGCTATCGTCGGCTCTTTTAGGCCAGAACACATTCAAGTAATGTACAAGCTATCCCATGTTTCTAAATATATTTATAATGTTGCATTTGTAGAAGATTTTCAATGAAAGGAATGTGAAGAATTTGACCGAACCTACCCAGATATAGTTAAAACATGGTGGGGAATTCCAGCGAAATTTAGAGATGATTCTCATGGTGTTTATGACACCATATTATTAAATGAATATATGGTCTATAAATCCATGATGTTGTGTAGACTATTTGGAAGGAAAATCCCTACTCATTTCCCAGTGGAATGGGTATCAATCATGCATGAGGCAGCCGAGGGTTTCACTTTCTATTGGGCTAAGATTCTGTCAGATAACCTAACCAAAGAAATTCTTGAGTACCAAATGGCGAAGTCAAAAGGCCAACCTACAATTTTTTATTGTTTACGTATGTCATGGATGTCATTCGTTACATAACTCCATTTCCATTGATGAATTGGAACTGAAACCCAACCTCCACAGAACCTATCCATTTTTATCATTCTAAATTACGGGAAGAAAAGGTGAAAGATTTATTTTTTGAAATCTATCATGAAAGACAATAAATCCACCCCCTTGGATTTTAGAGCAAATTATGGAAAACCTTAAAACAATTACAGATTGGTTTATTGAAGATAATTTCTCTTATATCATAGTTTTTGGATGCTCAATTCCCCCTCATGCTCTCCCAAATTTTCTACCTAACAGACTGGTGTGCAGAGAAGTGGCTTACCAAATGATAAAAGAAGGCATCGACAAAGAGCTAAAATAAGTTCAAAAGAAATTATGGCCAAATTTTCCTCTACAGGTTGGAAGGTTTTCACTGCTAAATTTTGGCCATTCCAAGGTAGAAGCTGCAGCATTAGAGGATGTTAAATTGGTCAACGTCGAGTTCAAAAGGCATGATCCATATCAAATTGTGGGAAATCACCTAGCCCAATGCAATATGAAAACATATGAGCATGAAAATGCCCCCTATGATGACATAGTCAAAGGAATCAGAGTTAATGAAGAGGTACTAGACAAAATACAAGCATTACCCCCTGACCTATAGGCCATCTTTTTCACTTTCAAAAACCACTGACGAAGTGGGTTGCCCAAGATACTACAGGGAGAATCGATAATCACTCCTCTGGAACAGGGAACTATACCTATAGGTTTCAAACCAAAGTCCTTTGGTAAACAGACTACCGAGGAAACCCCAAAGAATCCCAAAGTGTCTTCACAAGGATTAGAAACTTCGTAGACAGAACATCCAGAATCTGAAACAGAGTTTATATCTGAGACACTTCTAAAACAAAATCAAATGATATTCCCTTTATCGTCAACTACTACTGTTGATACCTCCAAAACAATAGAAGGAACGCAATTCACAAAGTTAGGCAATCATATTACAACATTAACCCCTTTACAATCAAGTTTTGGGACTCCCAATATCGAAGTTATATACGTAAGCAATCTTACCCCGATCTCTATTGAAGAAATACCTTTCTCTGACTTCTTTTTTAGTAAGAAGAGGAAAGCTATGGTGAAACAAGAAATTCACCCGAAAGAAGGTACAATGGTTAAAAATCACAGAGTATTATTAGATGGGCAAAATTTGGAAGATGAGGATTTTGCTACAGAGGTGGCATGCTCTTTGGGAGATTTTGCAATGACCAACTTATTCTCTGTTGATAATCTAAAAGAAAGGATGAGCTAGAGGAATCAGATGATAAGTTAGCTGCGAGATCAAATAAGGAATACAGAGAATAATATCAAAAACGAGGTCAGCAGAGGAATCGAACAGGAAAGAGCCAACGATGGAAAATAAATCCAACAAATTAAATCTGATATTGAAGAAGTATGCAAGACTTCTCAAGCAAGTCAAGGGCAGGTCATCCAGCAAGAAGAATTAGTAAGGCAACTGCAAGCTAAGTTAAGTTCCTCTGAAAGCAGGGTTGTAAATATAACAATATTTCAAGCTCAGACACTGGAAGTGCATCAGAAGCTGGAAGCAGCACAAAAAATCTTGTTTTCTAAGGTAGGGATCATCCAATATTATTTTTAGAAGATAGATCAATCATTAGATAACATTATTTTCACAGAAAAAGAGTCTACTGCGGCTCGGACCACATTTCAAAAAGAAGTTGTATCTTCAGCTAGAGAAGAGGTACCAGTAACTCCCAGATTGACTGTCACGGAACAAATCAAGGGTGATATAATACTAAAGACATGGGAGGCCAATATAGCTGAGAGTAAAAGAATGGCCAAAGAAATAAAGGAGGATTATGAAAAGGATTTTGATTTGCTAGATAAAATATCACTAGGCATTGGCAAGGACGATTGTTCTAGAGTACTAAGACAAATCAATGTTATAAAGCATCAAATGGACATCAAAGAAAGATTAAATGAAGCTCAGATTGAAATTTCATAGTTGAAACAGGTTGATGTCACTCAAATGGATAGATGGCTGGTAAAGCCAAATTTACAGTTGCAGTCAATAAATTTTGAAGGTAAAATGATTGAAGACAGGTTGCCAAAACTACAAAGAAAGTTGTATCTTTTTTAGGAAAAGGATGTGACAGAGCCTTCAAGAATATTAGTACAATTTCTAAGCAGGTGTGTCAAGTGTCTCGAGCCAGGTGAAGGAGGTACTTCAAAGAATCGATGAAGTAACACATGCATGCCTGTTCTGTCGGTATGAGAGAGAGATAGAAAGTAACCAAGTGAAACGGTTCAAGTTTTTATTCTGTAACTGTTAGCATCTAGGAGTAAGGATAATTCTAACCTTCTAGGGTTGGTAACATTTTGTATAAATATAATTTCAAAAGACTTAAAAAAGGCTTTTTTCTGGCCGATTGTAATAAAGAGATCTCTCCGTTTGGAAAATTAAGACAAATGCAGACTAGAGACTCCATATTTCATCAATCTTGAGTTATGTGTTCTTCTATACTTTCATATTCCAGCATATTTATTCATATGTCTTTGATGAATGCTTAATCACAACTTAGTACAACATCTACTGTGGTTATATGTTACATTTAGTTATCTGATTGTTTACAGATTTTCCTCTGTGTTTTCTGTTAGCAAATACAAGACCTGTGAGTTAGTTAGATTGTTGCATTTTATGCTTCATTAAAGGTTTCTCATCTATTTTCTTCTTCTGTAGCAGAGTAAGATTCTTCTATGATTGATGCCTCACTTTGTTTAACATCTTTATGTTTTTCTCTCATCACATTCATCATTTTCATATTTGACTCAGACACAGAAACCAACCTCTGAACTGTTATATCATTAATTCAATTTTAGAAACTTTCCTCATATAATTGAAAACATAAAAAACAATTGATCTTTTAACTTTCTTTTCTCCATGACTGTACATGTTGCAAGATAGCCTAATATTGAGCCTGGTCTCACAGATCAGACTAGCATTGCATTTAACTTGTTTAATACCATCTTAGAGACCTCTAACACCCAGGTTGAACTTGGACATTCATGGAAAGTGATTGAACAAGACATAAGCATCCAGGAATGTTGGGAAGCTAGGCAAAGACAACTTAGAAATCAAACATAGCTTCTTTCCCTTAAGAATTGATTTTCTTTTCATATTAAAAACTCTTCTTATTTTTCGGATGCCTTGACATTATACTTTGAAGTTTAAATATATATCTATCTATCTATATATAATTTGTTTGGCTGAGGAATGTTGAAATTGCAGGAAGAAAGGGTCTTGGATATGGCATTGTTGTAATCCCATAAACAAGACCAATGCCTATTGTTGCAAGAGCCAAATTATTATGAGCAGAAGCTCATGTCTGAAAATTTTATTTTTCCTATATAAAACAATATATATAGATAGATAGATAGATAGATAGATAGATGGTAACAAGTGATCTCAAAATTATTTACAACTACAATTCAATTACTTCCATCAATTCTTGACATTAAATGGAATTTGAATATTGAATGGAATGAACCCATCTTTCTTTACACATGTATTATCAACTAATATTTTCTTTCTTCTATCCAAATATATTTTTATTACTTTGTCTCCCCCTACAGATCTTTTCTGTAATTTATCAATATGTAGCTACTTTAACCTGCAACTTTCTTGTTGTAATCTCTAACCGCTCCTGAAGTGTTTTCAACTTCATGAGTTAGCAATACTCACACCATTTCAGTTGTTAGCATAATCATTTCTATGTTATATAATATATACATGCATTCACCCCATTGCATTCAATAATTCTTGTAATATCACTTGTAACATTTTTAATAGCTCCAAAAACTGATCTTGGAACTATAACAAACAACAATCCAATCACCTTCAACTAGTACTCATATTAAATATAATGCATCTATCCATCATTACGTATTTCCAGCACCATAGGCTTTTCATAATGAAATAATTAATTATTAAATAAAATAACAATTGGTGTGCCAATACTCATGGCCACAACTACACAATGCATCTATGCATTTTGTACATAATACCACACAACTTTTCCATGCATTCCACCACAATGATTTGGAAGGTATGGTCAACGCCTTAACACATCATCCACACACTTCCTACTGCTTTCCTGACTATTTGGATACCTTCCTTTTCAACCCAAACACAACACCAAGAATATAATTCTTAAGTGCTCTTCAGTGTCGTCAAAGAGGTTGCAGTCCAAACATCAAATATATAGTAGATACCATTGAGCACTTACAATAACCCTTCCATATCCAACCATATTATGGTCTCACACGTGACTATCTCTATGGATATTCATTGTTATAGAAGGAGTATGTCTCCAGAATTAACTCGGTTATGATCTCATAACCAATCATAACATAATATGCAACTAACATTTTATCTAAATGCATTCTAGCATCAACAACATTTACATACTCTAGGCCTTTGGCCATTTCATATCAATTTAAATATTGAAAATTAACCAGGGTAATTCTTACCTCAATCCCCTTCAACATGTATGCATCAACATAAACTAAATGCATACATGTTTGGTTTTTATCAACCTACTTTTTTCTATATGACCAACTGATATTTGTAGAAGCTCACAGACTTCCTCCTTCATCATTTTGATCACCATTCTTGCCACCCTCATGGGTCTTCACCTAGATGGAAATCATAAGCAACAACAACATCCACATCCTTAACCCTGCCATATCAATTTTCATGAATACATAATCCATCATTAGTCATACTCAATCACTATTTCATAATAATAGACTATTCTAACTTCACAAGCATGTTATATGCATATCCAAGCATGTCCAATTACACATCCATATGCACCAAGCATTTACTATCAGCATGCCTACTAATGCATATGCATTTTAACTTCATTATATGCCTCATGCACTCTAGTGGATTTCTATTTCAATTCACTTATTTATTTATCTATTTATGTTGTAGTTGGTTGTCCTTGAACTCCTTCAGATCCTTGTTTCCTTGTGTGCTTCCATTCTGCTCATCTACACTATGGTTCCTTGGTCTAAATACTTTCCATCCAAGTTCCCCTTGGCCATTCTACAATCCAACCAGTGTACTCAAATTGCAACAACTTTTTTTGGGTATTCATATCCAAAATTTACCTTTATGAGACATTTCAGCACCCTTGGATGAAGTAGCTCAAAACATTCCATCACTATACTATCACAACACGTTGGAATCAAACATTGTTACTCCTAGTTGTCCATTAGGTTATTTCATTAAAATTTCCATGTGAAACCATACCTTTCACACTTAATACCATTCCCCAATGGAAGTCCATGTTCATTCAGTGACAATTTTCAAGTGAGAGAGCATTCAATTTCTCTGCAATGACATCCTGCTTCCATTGTGAATTCTGATATCATAAGAGGATTTATTTCACACTTAATATTTGTAATTGTCTACACCTCTCTTCCTTTAAGTCTAGGAAGTCATAATTTTCCTTTTATGCCCATCCATGACATCTTTAACATGCTAGCTTCATATCTTATGTGAGGACTCTTGCTTTTATTGTACCTGCAGTTTATTCAGATTCTGTGGTTGTTGACTAACACTTGTGCTCCACTATTATTGGGTTCTTTGTCCACATTTCATTACTTTATTTGTAGATCTTGATTGACTCATCCAACTCATGTAAGTTGTGTCATGCTTCCATGACCCTAACATATGATTCTATATTGGAATTGATTTGATTATACCTCTAATCCTGCCAAAATATGCAAGAAATCATCTCCTTAGAATTATACATATCATACAAAATTGTCAATTAAATTTACAGGTACCTTTTTTGTTTAATTCATGAAGAAAATTATATCAATATCCATATTATAATAGTTCCCTGTTATTTTCCTTTAAATCCTCTAAATCATCTTTCCAACAACTGTACTCTTGCCCCAATTAGATATTGGAGCTGAAATTTAGGGCTCCCTGAAAAACCACTTTCAACCCCCTTAGTTGATACAGAAAAATAAAAAACAGCAAAGGTGCTTCCCTAAAACCATGCCACCAGGTGACCATGGCTCGAAACCACTGGCTTAATCCTTCCTTAGTGCCTCATTCTATGTTCTTCCACATGGGAGCTTGTGCGAATCAACATAATCGAGGGTTGGGTTACCTCCTAGGCCCTTTTTACCTTATCATGAGATCGGTGTTGGGACCAAGTCCTTCGGACTTTGGCCTTCTCCTGTTCTCCGTTGTCAACTTCCAATTTCTCTCAGAGCTACACCTTGGCAAAGTCTTCACTAACTCCATGAGCAAAAAAATCAGACGGTCGAGACTTAATCTCTTGTTGAATGGATGACCCCTCCCCCAACTGGAGGCTTCAATGGAAAATCAACAATTGTGACTTAATCAAACATTGAGATGGACGGTTCTCAATCAATTTGGAAATTTGGTGCTCCGGGGCTCTAGGATATTTCCATTCTCGAGTATTCCACTTTCCTAGAGTGACAATCCTCCAAAGTTCTTACCCTGTTCATCCACGGATTAAACAGATGGTTAAGACTTAATCAAGCGTTGAGATGGGCGGATCTCAACCAATTGGGAAATTTAGCGCTTTGGGGCTTTGGGATATTTCCATTCCCGAGTCTTCCACTTCCCTGGAGTGAAAATCCTTTGAAGTACTTACTTATGCTCCTTTTGTTTGATCCAACGGTCAAGAGAGGTCCCGAAGGGATCTCAGATCGACGGTCTGTGTGCCTTCGTGACTTTGGGTTTCGGCACTTTTCACTGACAGAAACTTGGACACCCCTAGATTCACAGGCTCCCGGAGATGACACGGCATGCTGACGTCACCTAGGGTGACATGGACACATGGCATGTGTGCCATGTGTCACTTAAAAATGGACAAATCGAGGTTCAAAAGGTACCAAATCCGGGTGACACGTGTCCCCACATGGCACCCCTTCCATGTGGCATAATCCACGTCATCTACCACATGAATGATCCATAATCACAGCTCTAGATCTGACAGTCCACGTAACCTCTCGGCCTTACACTTTGTGAATTTGGCTCTTCAGGGCTATGATGCTTTGTGTTTTTTCTCTACAACATACTTAATATTTTCCAGAGTGGCAAAGTTCTGAAGCCTGAACTTTGCTACCCTTCTACCACTGCTAGATATCATGGTCATCAACACTCCCAAAGTCCTTCCCTCAATCTAACAGTTGATGGGAATTCCAGGACTTCGACACTCCGGGGCTCCGGGCTGTGGCAGTTCAACAAGGTTTAAAACTCCCAGACTGAAAACTCCTAAAGTGGTCAACACCTAGTCACCACAATCAACGGATGATATCCCTTTGTGCCTCCCATTAGATCGAACGGCTAACGGGAATTTGTGACTTCGACCTTCGATAGTTCAGGCTGTTCCTGCTACCAATATCATTGTTGTGGTAAAGTTTCAAAGTCTTACCTTTCACGCTTGGATTCAATCGACAGCTAACAATCGATCATCTAGATATGACGGTTGGGACTTAATCTTCCCAACTTATTGATTTTTCCTTTATCGAAAAACCCTCATTCACCTTCCCTCTGATCCAACAATCTATATCTCCCTTGATCCCACGGTGGTGATCGTTATTGAATTCAAATTGGATGGTCACAGTCCCATGATCCTTTACAAAGGATATCTGACGTTCTGGCTTCTGCGCGATCCTACAACACCATCTCTCATGAGCTTTACGATTTCAAGGTCATAAATCGATCTCCGCCAAGAGACTCTAACCAATGGACCCAACCCATATCAGCCTGATTTTTCAACTAGTAGCTCTTATACCAATCTACAACATACCTAGCCACCCATAGTTTGGGATACGCTACCTAAACAGGCTGCAAAATAGCCAGCCCCTAGAAAGTGTGGCATGTTGTAGTACCAAGACTCATTTCTATGAACTTATATCGAATTCAAAGGACTTCTCATTAATGTTAGAGGCATGAAAATCACATGCATAAGACAAGATCCATTATATAGCATAAAGAAGTAAAAAATGTTCCATGCACAAAAAATAACCAGTAGACATGCACATTAAAATACATATCTCAGAGATAATTAAATACACAGCGAAATAACATTATACATAAAACACAGAGGGAACTTATCTTTCAAGTAAACATTCACCAAATGGCTACAGACCAAGGATGTTACTCCCAACCATAGACAATGTTGTTCATTTACTCTCAACAACATATCACCCCCGAGCCAGGGCTATGAATCCACATAGACAGGTCCTAGGTCAAATCTGCAACTCACAACAGTTGGATAACTGGCTCTCAAGTTTCCAAACCATAGAGCAAATCTAAATTTCTAGCTCTCTTTCCACCTCAGCCTGCACAACCCAAAGAAATGAACACCTCTCTCTGCCATGCAGTCCCTCAGGTTGTCCCATTTCTCTCCAAGGCTCCAGTGCTACTGGTTAGGAAATCTCCCTACTGGAAACTCCAAGGATTCTCAATTGTGGACAATTCTATTTGAACTTCCATCAATGTCATAACTAACAAGCCTTTTAATACTCATAGCAATCCAAAGTACACCATATTTGTTCTACCTAGCCTGCACAACCCAAGAAAATGGACTCCCTTCTCTACCACACAGTCCCTCAGGTTGTCCATCTCCTTCCAGAGATCCAGTTCTTCTGGTCAAGAATATCCATGTTGGGACTCTAAAGATTTTTCATTGTGAGAAAAATTAAGCAAGAGCCACCCAAACAACCATTTGTATCCATGCTCAAACCAACAACACACGAATTAGCTAGAATGAGTGAGGAAAAAGGAAGAAGAAGAAGAACAAGGGGAAGAAGATGAAGAAGACCCAAAATAGCCCCCAAGGGATATTTAAATTACATGAAGAAAAGAGCTACATGGCCTCTCTCCCAAGAAGCTGATGTAACCCCTTTTCTCCATAAAATCAATTATGGGTATATAAAATAATAATAAAAAGACTTATCCCCTCAAGCACCCTCTCTCGTGGAATCATATCCCCCTATCTCTTTTGTCCTTGTCCGTCTTGCATCCAATGGTGTATTCTATTTCTTGATTAAGGTTGGTTGTCATTGATGTCAACCCTTGAAGAAAGACCCATAGCACAAAGGTTTGTGTAATGGACCCAATATTGTTTGATGTAAATATGTCTCATTATTTTTTTTTCATGGTTGATAAGAAGTAAATATGGATGAACTCCAAAGTGGTCCCCTTATGGTGAAAGCCCTCACGGGAAGACGCTTTGTGGAGTAAGAGAACCCATGCTTAATTGTGGAA
>SNQJ01S0018571.1:0-19023 GCA_010110895.2 Picea sitchensis
ATATATTTAAGCACAAGCATTTTTCGACAAATCCCTTTGCAGTATACGTGAAATACAGAGGATTTTCTTTGGAGTGATATGTTTCTTTCTACTTTAAACCCACTCGAATCATCCCAATCACATTACCTATTTCATCACATGTTGACTAATCAAACACATACCTACCCAAAACAAAGAATATTCTTCCCATAAATACTTCATGCTAAACTAATTACCTTCGATTTTTTCAAGATTGAATATAATGTAATAAAAATTTAAATGGATAATTTCAACCAAGAAATTATTTTAAATAACAATAATGGGTTAGGACTTCTAGAAATTAAGGGTTTTATCAAACTATGATAGATGTAAAAGAAACGTAAAATCTAAGTATAGAAACATATTAGATCTGATAATAAAGCCAAGATTTCTCCATTCCTAAAAAAAAAAATCAGTCATAATATTCATACCCTCGTACCCTAATTGAAAGAAAATCATGGCTATATATGGTTGGGATATATAGGGTTTCGATATCTAAAAGGCATGGGACAACCATACACATTATTAAACACTAATAAATACTTGTAAAACCGCATAGGTGGTGAGTGCTTTTACCTCAAACCATCTCTTGCACCCATTTTAAATCTCAGATGTATAAATAATAATATATGAAACTCATTAAATGACAACTCAAACAATAGTATAATTCTGGGTGACTTTGCTAAGTTATTTTAGTTTTTGGTCTTCGTAGTTTGGTTTAAAATCTCGAGATTACATATCACTATTATATATAATTATTAATATATTAATTCTAAATATATACATTACCTAAATAATTTATACTCATTTATATATACTTTCTAATATACTATTTATAATATAAACAAATTAATATTATATATAATTATTTATAATTACATATAAATACATTTATTATAATATAAACAGATTAATATTATTTATAATTACATATAAATACATTTATTATTAATTGATTTACACACTTATAGAGGTCCCATATCTAGCTTTTATGAAATTAATTTATGAAATTAAATATTTTTCTAGGATAATTAAAATAGAAGTCAAATGTCAAAGATTAGCAAAATTTTGAAATTTTTAAAAGGGTTATTTTTAGCTACAACATCTGGCTTCCACTGGGGATGGTGTCTGCCAACGAGGCACTATTAAGATCAATTCTCGCTTCCGAATTTTCCCTCCCCTTTCTATTTTCCCAACTTCTTTTTTCCATTTCTTTTCCCTCTTCTATACCTACCCTCACTTCCCCTTTTCTTTTCTCCCTTCTCTTTTCCCTTTCTAGTTACTATACTTAGTCATTTTTCAAAACGGTGGGTGCGCAGGTTAGCGGACTCGTGGATCTTCATCTCCATCCATACTCCCATATCAAGAGTCTGATCGACCATGGTATTATTCTATATGTAACTGTTTCTGCAATCGCGGGTTCGTGTGATATCCATTTTTCACCCAGATATTTGTGATCTACATTATGACCGTCAGACTTATCGCAAGTACCGAGCTCCTAAATATTTCATTTCTTGTGTATCCAAGTCTGACTGACCACTCCCAACACTTAGCCTATTTTCTATCATTTACAACCGCGGGTTAGTGGGTTCCTGGGTTGCCGAGTTCACAAAAGTTCCCAAACCCTAATCGCTCTCGTCCATCCCTATCACCTTATTTCTTTTCTCAATACGCATTTAGTATGGTTTAATGCTAATAACTCATCATGCAGGTTCAATAAATATCGTCATTAATAAGCGAAGGGCTCGAGGATATTTCTCATTAAACCACATTAAAGAATGATTTGTTGAAGATTATATTATTGTTATCTCTCTCAAGCACGCATTGAAAATATTATCTGGATTGAAGGAACACTCTTGTCAACTTATGGTCGCAGCAGCTCGACAACAATTTTGCGGTCATACTTTGAATATTTTTGGGCGTTTGGACCAGAAATTTCAGTGGTCTAGAGTGTATTCTTACTATCCATCCCCTTCTGCTCAGAAGGAAATGATCTACACATCCAAAATTTCTCGTACAGGGTGTGTCCCTGAGGTTTTCGAATGCAAGGAATGGATTGCTTGATGCATTGAGAAATACATACTGAGTCAGCAGATTATTAAACTTCAAGGCCATTATCCCATCTCTCTTTCATCCCAATTGTTCTATAATATGTTGAAGCTCCTTGAGCCAACACTTACTTTCAAAGGAGAGGATTGTAGGGATTTCTTGAAAAATCATGAAAACGGCCTGGACCTATTGCCCGATTTCTTAGAGAATCTTGCGGTCGTTCCTGAAGATATTACCAGGTTGTAGGTCGACTCGTTCAAAAACCCCTTTCAATAAATTGCTTGGTTGTTCACCAAGGTGATAGGCCAAGAAAGTATCGCCAACATTTCACGTATGATTCTTTATATCTTATATTTTACAGTCAAAGAGAAAGCTATTTTGGATTGGGGAAAACTAATTTCCATTGAAATCTCCTCCCAATTGTCAGAGTACAAAAAAGACAAGAAATTATTTATGGCTTCTTATTTGGTGTTTGTGATAGCATATTGTTGTCAAATTCCTAAATTGTTTATCTGTAAGAGGGTGAACTATGAACTTGACCCAGTTATCTTCTGGTACCAAGCGTTGTGGAGACACAAAGATTCTTTGCGTTTCTATGAAATTTTCAATGATTTTGTCTCTGTTTTCAAAGGATTATTGTTTGGAAAAGATACCCCCAGAATATCCAACCAGGTAAATAAATTCCTGGATAAAAATGGGACGTTGCAAGAAAATGGAAAATCACAATGTTATCGGGATTTTCGGTTCGAAGGAAAAACCCTCCTTTCTTCCATGCCATGTATCTGATAAAATGTTTATTACGGAAGTCGCAAGGCAATATAATATCTAGCTGCACTTTTTTCATGAGAAACGAATAAAGCAATTCATATCCTTGCCTTGGAAAATTGAGGACTTCATTTTTAGGAATATAAACAAAATCGATGAATTTGCAAACCACTTCCAGAATCAGAATCTAAAATATGCTGAAAATATAAAAGGGTTTGACCCTAACGAAATTTTCATGGAACATATGTTGGTAGTAGGATTCAGCAATTCATTTATCCATATTGTTCTGAGTGAAGAAGAAGATAATAACTTAGGCGCTCTGTTAAGAACCTGAATAGATCTACCAATATAATAACCACAAATACTGAATACACAATAGATCCACAAAGCAAGATAGAAAAAACCACACATTATTATTACCAAAACCCTTGAGGTAGGGCAACACCATATAGTATGGATCCTATTATGGAAGGGATCCTCTCCTGTTCACTTGCCTCTTCGAGGGGTCATCCTCCTATTGAGCTACCACTCCAAACACAATAATTCTCTTCATGTCTCATTACAGGGTCATCCTCCTATTGAGCTACCACCCAAATACAATATTTCCTTTCATGTCTCATTACATTGCTTGAACCCCTTTATATAGTTCTACCCACTCCAAGAACATTCTAGAGGAGGAATCTCTGTTTAGAAGTAGAACCTCTAAGAAGTCCCTCTTACATTTATTATATCTAACTACCATAGTGGTTCTTATTTACTAATATAGTGGACCTAGCTCTAACCTAGTCCACCTTACATTGTACAGTGACCTCTCCACTATCACCAGGTCCCTCTGAGCCCCCCCACTACCCTCTCTAGCTACCTTTTACATCTCCATCCTCTCTTAAGGAAAGCGTTGTCCCTAACGCTTGATGTACAACCATATACCGTGGTCCCATGGATAATTGTGGGACCAGAATAAAGAAGACTAAGAACCAAAGTCCCATGTAGAAAGGGAAATCCACCATGTTGAAGCTGTAGTCCAACTAATTCATTGAAGTCTCGGTCCCATGTCCTACTATGTGAACTCCTTCGAAGATTTTGGAACCCACAATCAACTCCAAATGATGCTCCAAAGACCGACAATCTATCATGTGGATTCAAATAAGAAGATCCCTCCACATAGTGGGAAAAGGGTCGTAGTGGAATCTGGAATGAATAATACCTAGAATATGCACTAGCCGGTAACTAAGCTTCCCGACTGGGATTGATGTTCCTTCACAAGGTGGAGTAGAGTCATCAACAAATGGAAGTGGTTGTCATCTCCAGTGACAACTATCCATATACCAATATCACACCTCAAAATCATACCAAGTATATCTTTCTTGATTATATTCATTCATGAGGTCTCGTATAAGAAATTTCATGCATGTTGTTCAATGAATCTTGAATAATACAAAAAACTATCATTGAGGCCATATGTGAGGTTGTCTCAGAGGCTATGTGAGGTTGTTTGTGAGGCCATGTGTAAATGCATCCAATGTGTGAAACAATTGTTTTTTGAATGATTCAAGAATTTCTTCAAGGTTTGAGAGAGAAATAGCCATCTGAGCACCCTACACCTTCTCGTCCCGTAGGGTCACACGGAAAACTCAAAAATAGACCCAAGAAGTTTCAAGTGTAGTAATCGCTGTTTTTCCTGAAAAACCCCAAAAGTATACATACTTACAATGCCTATAACTTCACTTCCGAACTCCCTGCTTCTCGCTGATTTGTTTTTTGAATGCAGGAAATTCGTGGAGAAGAACTCAGGATCTGTAATTTATTTGGGCAAATTGACCTCCAAATGCTACAAAATAAAAAAAAATCATTGCCGTCCTTAAAAAACTCGGGGTACCACAGACTTTAAAAACCTCAATATCCTGACCCTTCCGACTGCTTTACCCATTTTTTTTTCTAAACGTTTTTCTGAGAGGAACTCGATATACAACCCTTTTCTACAAATTCTTCACAAAAAATTAATTGAAATGCCTGAATGTCTCGTCCTCTTCTCCGAAAATATCTGCGAAAATAAAAATAGTTGCCCACAACTCCTACCAAGGAAAGTGCTCAATTGTTAAGAACTAATAGATCTTATAAATATGTAATCACCACAAATACCGACACACAATAGATCCACAAACCAAGATAGAAGACATTCTATTATTATCAAACCCTGAGGAAGCGCAACATACAATGGATCCGGCCATGGAAGGGATCCTCTCCTGCTTCACTTGCTCTTCGAGGGGGCATCCTCCCCTTGAGCTCCAGCCCACAATATTTCTCTTCATGTCTCATTACATTGTTTAACCCCTTTATATAGTGCTACTATCACTTAAGAACATTGAGAAAATCTTGAAGGTAGAACCTTCTAAGAAGTCTCACATTTATTATATCTAACTACCATAGTGGGCCTTTATTTAATAATATAGTGACCTAGTCCACCTTACATTGTATGACCTCCACTATTATCACTATGGGCTCTTCGGGCCCCCACCACCTCTCTAGCTACCTTACAGATTCCCTATCAAAGACAACGCTCTGAAAAGCAAGTGACTCTTCCTCATTGAAGGTATTATTATCAATAATTTCCAATGATGAATTCTAATGGGTCGTGTTCCCTTGTTGATCCATTGTGGGAAACATTTTCTCGATATCTTCCTCGATATCCATGTTTTCAAGAGAGAATCTATTGATGTCGTTTTCTATTAGATTGTCTTCTTCCTCTTGCATAACATTTTTCCTCTTTTTTCTCAAAGGAAGTTTGAAGTGTAGCTCTCGATTTTTTCCAACGGAGAATTATTTTCTCCTCTGCTACTAGAACTAGTGTTTGTAACCTTCCTGGTTGGGTGGCTGATGGAGCAGTTCTTCGAGATGTGGTAGTCTTAGGAGAGTGACAATGGGATTGGGCTTTCTCCCTGGATCCTTTCCCTTGTTTCAGTCATTAGTATTAAGTATTGTCTCCAAGTCACCAACATTGTGGGCAGCGTGATGCAGGCAGTAGCTAGGGGGCCCAGAGGGTCTATAGTGATAATAATAGTAGAGGCTCTCAATGGGCAGGACTAATGACTAGGTCCACTTATTATTAAATAAGGTCCACCATGGTAGTAAAGTTAGACATAATAAATGTAAGAGGACCCTTTAGAAGGGTTCTACTTCTAGAAGATTCCTCCTCTAGAATGTTCTTAGGGTGAGCAGTAGAACTATAAAGGGGTTCAAGCAATGTAACAGACATGAAGAGAATTATTGTGTTTGGTGGTATCTCAATAGGAGGATGCCCCCCAAGAGGCAAGAATGAGAGAGGATCCCTTCCATATGCCAGGGATCCATTGTGGCAGCCCATCCCCTGCTGGTTTTGTAATAATAATGTGGTTTCTTCTATATTGATTTGTGGATCTATTGTGTATTCAAGATTTGTGGTGATTATATTTATAGATCTATTCAGGTTCTAACAAGTGGTATCAGAAAGACCCTTCTGGCTTCGGAAGTTTGGGCAAAAATATTTTTATTTTCGCATTTTTTTTCGGAGAAGAAAATGAGGGTCACGACATTCCGTGTACATTTCAAGATATTTTGTGCAAAATTTGTAGAAAATGGTTGTATCTATGAGTTCCTCTGTGAAAAACACCCAAAGCTAAAAAAACTCATTCAAAATGGAGTCCTGAAGGTCAAGATATTGAGGTTTCAAAATCTTCAATTTTCTGTGGTTTTTCCGCTTTGACGGCCATATACATATTATTTTCTGTAGCAGCTGGGGTGAAATTTGCCAAAGCAAATTACATATCTGAGTTCTTCTAACAATTTCAAATCTTAATTTCAAAAAATCAATTTAAAACGAGTCCTGGAAGTGAAGTTATGGGAGATTTTGTCTAAAGAGTTTCTTTAGGGCTTTTTCCCAAAACCGCGATTTTCTGGCCGTAAACTTATTAAGTGAGTTCATAGGGATGCTCAGATGGCTATTTCTTCTCAAAAGAAATTTGAATCATTTAAAGCCCAATTACCATACATTGGATGCATTTTCACATGGCCCTCAACAGACTCTCACGCATTAGCCTCAGAGGCACCTTCAATGATAGTTTCTATAGTATTCAAGATTCATTGAATAACATGCAGGAGATTTCATGTGGCCTCATGAAAGAATATAATCAAGAAAGACATGCTTGGTATGATTTGGAGGACACTAGATGTTTGGTATATGGATAGTTGTCATCATAGAAATGACAACCACTTCCATAATTTATCTGATGACTCCCATCTAACTTTCCAGAGAAATAATGTCCCAGACGAGCTAGTTACCAACGCTCAACTGATATTCTATTAATGGTATTATTCCCTTCCAAATTTTCTAATTTTAATTCATTTTCCACCATGTGGATGGATCTTCTTATTTGATCCACATGATAGGTGTTTTACCTTGGAGCATCATTTGAGTTGGTTATTAGGTTCCAAATTCTTCTACTGGAGTTCACATGAGCATCTGGACATGGGACCCGGGCTTACAATGGTGGTTGGACCACTTCAGCATGGTGACTTCCTTTCTACATGGGACTTTGGTCCTTCTGTCTCTTTCCAGCATTATGGTCCACAATTATCCATGCTAGACCCCGTATGGTTGTACATCAAGCTGCCAAGAATCTTCATATGGGGATGAATGTAAGGTAGCTAGAGAGGGGGAGTAGGGGGCCCAGAGGGTCCATAGTGATAATAGTGAGGTCATTCAATGTATAGGACTAGGTCCACTATATTATTATTAAAATAAGACCCAATTATGGTAGTTAGATATAACAATGTAAGAGGACTTCTTAGTTGGTTCCCACTTCTGAAGATTCCTCCTCTAGAATGTTCTTAGTGATGGTAGCACTATATGGAAATGGTTTAAGCAATGTAATGGTACATGAAGAGAAATATTGTATTTGGAGTTGAATCTCAATAGGAAGATTCCCCCTCAAGAGGTAAGTGAACATGTGAGGATCCCTTCCATAATAGGACCATTGTATGGTGTTGTCTCCCACCTCGGTGGTTTGGTAATAATATTGTGTGGATTCTTCTATCTTGATTTGTGGATCTTATTGTGTATCTAGTATTTGTGGTGATTATAATTCCCTTTCATGTCTCATTACATTGCACGAACCCCTTTATATAGTGCTAACATCACCTAAGAAAATTCTAGAGGAGGAATTCTAGAAGTAGAACCTTCTAAGAAGTTCTCATGGCTTATTATATCTAACTACCATAGTGAGTCTTATTTAATAATATAGGGGAACTAGTCGACTCTAGTCCACTTTACATTGTATGACCTCCACTCTCATGGCCCTCTCACTTCCACCACCTCTCTAGCTACCCACACGCTCCTTTTCACAATGTTGGTGACTTGGAGATAGTACTTAATACTAATGAATTTTACAAGAAGAAATGAAAGGGTCACAGTGAGAAGAGCCTAACTCAACTCACACCTCCTAAGACTACCACATTCAAGAACCTGCCCATCACCCACCCAACTGTGAAGTTGTTGAAAACACTAGTTCTAGTAGCAGCAGGGAGAAAAATAATTCCGGCCTGAGACCAGAGTTCTCAGACAAAACTCTCTAAGTAGGAAAAAATGTTAAGGCAAGAGACAATATCCATCGAGCAGTGGCACTGGCTAGATTTTCCCTTGGATACATGGAGCTCGAGTCGGATACCGAGAATATGTTTCCCATAATGGATCAACAAGGGAACAAGACCCATTAGAATTCATCATTGGAAATTATTGAGAATGATACCTTCAATGAGGAAGAGTCACTTGCTTTTCAGAGCGTTGTCTTTTATAGGGAATCCAGAAGGTAGCTAGAGAGGTAGTAAAATCTTTAGTAGTACAATAGTGGAAAATACACAATGGCAGTGGACTAGGTCCTAATTCAGGTCCAATTCGTTATTAAATAAAGGTCCACTCATGGTGTTAGATATAATAAATGTAAGAGGACTCTGAAGGTTCTACTTCTAGAAGATTCCCTAGAATTTTCTTAGGCAGGATGAACCATATAAAAGGTTCAAGCAAATGTAAATGGTGACAAGAAGAGAATTCATTGTGTTTGGAGTGGTAGAGGATGCCCCCTCGAAGAGGCAAGTGAACAGGAGAGGATCCCTTCCATAATAGTATCCATCGTATGGTGTTGCCCTACCTCAAGGGTTTTGGTAATAATAATGTGTGGTTTATTCTATCTTTATTTGTGGATCTATTGTGTATTCAGTATTTGTGGTTATTATATTGGTAGATCTATTCAGGTTCTTAACAGAATCCACGAAATGTATTATTGAGAAAGGTGATGTGAAGAATAAGAAAGGAAAATATCGTCATAGGTTGACCTAAGAGATATGTGGCCTTCCTAGATTTCTAGAATTCACGGAGCAACCGAGGATGCTCTGGATGACTCCATTTGTGATCTTGAAGTGGAAAACACGAAATTGAAAGAAAGGATCAAGGAACTGGAAGACGCCTTAATGATTCTTCCACTTATTTCCAGTACTTTGACAATAGTTTGACCCACCACACTCGCTTCTAAATTAAAGGGATCATCAAGCCTACTTACATCATCCAGGAGCTATGTGGAAAGAAATATTAAGAAAAGAATGGCATTGATCACAGAGGCATGGGAAACTTCGAAAAACATTTCTTATTTTGGATCGAGGACGCATGCCTTGCACGAGTATTTGCAAGCTGACCTGAAAAATGAAGAAGGTTTTTACCTTGATGTTGTAATACCCTTTGGAAACAGAGTTTCCAACATGACAGAACTAAGAAGAAGAGAGGAGGATGTTCCCTCCCCAAGTTTGATAAAACAGTTGAACATGTGTTGGACAGAAAAGATACAAAACTTAAATAATATTGTTCAAGCATGTAGTCAATCTATATTAAAGAGGGAATAATTATTCAAGAGGCTCACGGAGATAGACTTAGTCGGGAGTACTAACGAATTACAAGACCCCAAACTAATTCTCAACTCGATATTCCTCGCAAAGCAATAGTTTGAAGAACAAGTTGACATTTTTAAAGGGTTGTCAGTTGAAAAATTATATGGTATACTTGAATATGATGAGGATGACATAGACAATTGGCTAGTGGACTACTCTATGAAAAATTAGGACATTGAAGAAGCATTACATGGAATTTCCCTTGATCTGAGAGACTTGGAGAGTGAGTTGTTCAACATCAAAATCCAACATGAAATCAATGTGGCACTAATGAAAAGTTATATTAAAGAATGGTTCAAGAAAGCTATCGACAAATTGACTAACAAGGGGAAAGAAACAGTTGAGACAGTTCTTGTAACCATTAATGAAGACAATAAAAGGACACCAACAATCAAGTGAAGACACGAGAGACCATCATAGTAAGTTTATACTAATCACATCTTTCTTTCTTTATCAATTCCTTTATCTAGTTACTTCACTTCTTTGAATAGAAAGGTTTAACCGAAGACTGATAACTTCTCTTTTCTCCTTACCAAGTCTTGTTGTTTTTTTACCACACACCATATTCCTTCTAAACGCTTCATTCTTGTGTATATTTTCTTTATGGTTCGCAGGAGCCCCACTCCTAGTCTTTAAGAAAAATGCATTTTAAATTTCGAAGAATATGTAACACACTATATATTTTTTAGAAATTTCAAGAGAGTTGTTTCGAGATCAGATTTGACTGTGCTTTGTAACTCTGAGTTTTGAATATAAAGTATTTGAGATTGATCTATCATTATCTTTATTTGAGTTTCCCATGTGTCCACTCTATTAAAGTTCTCTTATGCATGTGGATCATCTTCTTTTTATTTTTATGTGATCGGAAATATTTATTTTAAACTATGATGGATGTGAGAAAATTTTGTTTTTTTGCTTTAAATGTGTGAAAGTGTGTGGTTCCTGGTCCATTCTCAGGAAATTTCTTTAAAAAAGAAAACAAAACATTTTCCATATATATTTCTTACAATCTTTATATTTCTTTGATTACCACGACGCACTTCTGTCAAGTCCTATATTCTGAATATATAGAATCCCAAGAAAATCTTAAAGTAAAAAGGAGTACCACCTCTATAAAAACGCAGGGGGATTTACATCCTCATGAGGTTTCCGTTTCAGTCCTAACGGATTCAAGCGTCAACATTTTTAGCAACCATATTGGGGAATGAACTGAAATTTGGAACCTGGTCTAGCATTTCTGAAAAAACATATGACTTTGCCCCAGGCTGATCAACCCCACTTGAAAATTGGATTCAATAATCAACGAATCATCTTACACAGTTATACAATCTGGTAATAACAATAGCCAAGACCCGAGAAGAGTCAGAAACATCATGAAATATCTTAGTCTAAGAAGAATAAAGATAAATCCTCCGAAGACAGAGGAGAGAAGAGTGACAAGATCGAAGAAACCAAAGGCTAGCTAGAGCAGCACAAGGACAAGGTCAGGATTGAAACTGGACAAATACAAAGGACCCATTACCAGAATTAAAAGTAATAAACTATGTATTCTACGAAGAGAGAACCATATTCCTGGAACCTCTCTGGATATGGAAGAAAGAAATTAACAACCGCGAGATGAACATCATGAGGAGAAACAAGGAGGTGGAAGAGATGCTGCAAGAAATCAAGAAAACCTAAGGTTTGAAAATCGAAGAAGAATAAAAGATTCCCCATTGAATCTTTTAGGTGAGCAACATGATCTCCTTTTTCTCCCCAAGGGTACCTTAAAGGAATTTTCGGGAGACAGAGCAATCAATGCAAAGAGTCATTTGCACTTATTTATTGATGTTTGTGATTTTCACAGTGTTGAGGATGATGATGTCATGGTAAGGTTATTTCTACAAACCCTATCAGGAAGAGCATATGAATGGCATACGACATTGCCCAGTAGATCAATTCTCTCATTTAATGACCTCGAAGCCATGTTCCTGACTATGTTCGTCACTCCAATTGATTATCATACCCTTCTCACCGATTTCACCCAGATTGGATTGAGGAAGAATGAAATAATATGATATTTTAATCTAGAGTTCAATAAAACCTTGAGTAAAATTCCATAAGATAAAAGACCAAATGACCCAGTTGTTCTTGGGTGTTATGAGAATGTAATGCCCTCGAAAGTGAAATATGCTATTAGAACATCCCAAATGGATACTTTGGAGGAGGCAATGACTAAAGCCATTGAGATGGAAGAAATCATGATTGAAATGGGTGTCGACCCCGACATCATACCGGGAAAAGTACAAAGGTAGCTGGGAGGATTAAGTATTGATAAAAGAGGAGCTTCTAGTTCAAGAAAGAACGAATAATTGAAGCCACAATCGGCCCAAAATCAAACAATTGGAGGAGGATCTTTCAAGGGAACCATACGAGACGTAAAGGTTGACCCTGTGGCGGCACAAGAAACTAAGCAAAGAATTGAAATTGCACAAATGAATAAAACTATCAAACAAATGCAAAATGAGATAAACATACTAAGGAGGGGAGACAATTATGTGGAAAATCTGAGGATGCCAGTCCCAAAACAAAGAAGGAACCCTCCCTAAGAAAACAGAGTGAGGTTTGAAAACATAGATAATCTACAAAGACCAAGGGTTCCCAGGCATCCTACTCCCAATGAAACTATTTTGGATGATGTGTATGATGAGAAAATAGTTGAGAAAGAGAACTATTACTCACTTGATGAAAGTTACGAAACTATGCAGATGGACGGATGCAAGACTTCCATGTATATATTTTAAGAAGGAGACAACGACCCCAACTCGCAAGAAAATGTCGTCGAGACAAGAGGATTTGTAAATAGATTCAAGAATAAGAATGACTCTGAAAACGAAAACCAAAAAGATAAAGAAAAACCAAATGAGAAAGTGACGGATAGCGTTCGAAATAAAAGGAAACACCAGACATCAAACTCCACTCAGATGACATATAATGTCGTAGAGGACTTAAGTAAATTAAGGGTAACTCTGCCTTTTACAGAAGTGGTGAAGATTCCCCAATAAAGAGAAAACATTTTGAAATTGTTGGACGATCCATCTGAAAGAGAAGAAGTTGTTGTTACCAATCGAAAACAAAGCCAGAACCAATCAACTGTCAAGTTGAGAGGTAAAATTCCTCCCTTTTACATTTCAATTGAAAATCATTATGTTGAACTACATAATTGTTTAGTTGACACTGGTGTGACAAATAATATCATACCACTGGCATTCATGGAGGAGTTGGGCAAGATTTGCACCAAGTATTACAAAATTGGTGAAAGTATATATGCAATTGATTCTAGAAAAGTGCCATCTTATGGAGAAATCAGGGACTTTTATGCTTGGACCACAACAACCCCCCATATTATTATAGTTTTCAATATTATTGTGGTATACCTTCCTCCGGCATATGGAGTTTTTTTGGGAAGAGATTTGTTGGTCCTTGACCAAGTTTTGAGGATTCTTGGTCATGTTTGACCTATTTTTGAGACTTCGACAGGTTGTCGAAGGAAGAGCACAAGACAAAGCGGAGATCGCAGGATCTCAGCCCATTTTAGGGCCCTTTTTGGGTTTTGGTCTTATGTAACGGGTATGAGAATGTCATCTCATGGGTTTTACCCATGCTTAGGCCTATTTTGTATGTATAAATAGATGTTAAGGCAATGTAGTCAGTACGAATGGCTAAGTGCCCTTTGACTAGATGCAAGTGAATGTTTGTGGCTTAATGCAAAGATAGAGGCTTTGTGCATACTATGTGTTAAGACTTGCAGAGCTAAGTGCAAGTGATTATAAGAAGATGGTGTGCAGACTGTGTAAGAAGGCTTTGTGTTGTGACCTAACTCAGGGAAGGAGGATCTGGCGAGGCGCGTGCAGATCTCATGTCCTATGCGGAGTGGGTCTTGTGGCTCTGTGCATTGAATGAAGATAATAAATAAGAGAAGAGTTGGTGGATGTAGCCCCAGGGTGGGGGTGAACCACGTACATGTTGTGTTTATATGCTTTGTGCGATGTATTGATGTGTTTATATGTTTACTTGCTTAGTGTTTTAATATAGATGAATGATAGATAGATTTGTTGATGCTTAGTGCTTAATAATATGTATGGATGTTAGATCTGACTTATGTACATATGTTTAGTGCTTAAATACCTTATATCTGAAGGAATACTATGATACTCTGTAATTAGGGTTTAATTGTGTTGTAACTAAGACTAGATATTGATGAATGTTAATTGTTGAGTGCTCTGTTAAATGTTAGAATCGCAGATCTGTGTCCCAGCTAAGGTTGCATACATCTGAGTCATGCAACCACCCCTGTCTCTACCTCGGGTGAGACTTCATCTACTTCATAGGTGTTGTCGAAAGGGTCAGTAGTTAGGGTTTTTTTGGTGCGTTGTTGTAGCATTGAACCCTAGGTCTACCCCTATGCCAACAAATGGTTCTGTTGCCGGGACCTGAAACTATGATTGTTGGGAACTGAGGAGAAAGAAGCTTTGTGCGAAGATCTGACCAGAAATTGTGAAATCTCTGTGCGTAGATATGTTGCTCTAGTGCGCAATATTATACTCGATCTGTGCAGTTCTGTGCTAAGAAAAGAAGTCAAATCTTAAGAAAGAGGTAAGATTTGCAATCTATGTTCTCTAATAAAGGTAAGAATAGTGAAAATTTTTAGATCTGGAAGCTTTGTGCTTTGATGAAGATAAGATTAGTGGAATTTTTTGTTTCTAGAGTATGGATCTAGGTATGTTTGATAATATTTGTCCTAGTTGGAAAACTAGGGCATTGATAGAAGAAAGAATATTTGATATGAGTAGATGTGATAAGAATAGTGAAAGATATGCTATACCTATGCATAGAGAGAATGTTTGGACTAACAAATGGATGCCGGATCCTAGAAAGAACTTTTTGCAGGTTAGCTACCATGATCCTAGTGCACATTCCAGGAAAGGTTGGGGATCATTTAAGAGAAAGAGAGGATTAACCCTTTGTTACAGTTGCATAAAATTGAGACATATGGCTAAGGAATGCCCTGATAGAAGACCTAGTTGCCTCTACTGCAAATCTATGGACCATGATGTTTTGGATTGCCCTAGAATGATTGCTAAGGTTGAAAGAATGAATATGAACCAAGAAAACCCTAAGGCAGATACAGAAACTGAGATTATGGCAGAACCCCAGAAAGAATCAGAGAAATTATTTCTACAGATGAAAGAAACCTTGAATGACCACCGACATATCATCTTATCAGAGATCTTTACAGAAAAAGAGTGCATAGAAGAAAGAATAGGAGACTTTGACATTGACTGTGTTCTGGATGAGGAAACATAGGTATATCATGACAGAAAGAACTTGGGAACTTTTAAGGGATCCTGCTATGATTCCTTCATTGGGAGGAATAGGATTATTAAGAGGAAAGTTGATAACCCTATGTGGAAGACTTACCTAGATATCTATGAGTGCTCATGGAACTTCGACAAAGGAAGAATTTGAATTTGTTAAATTTATTGAGAACAACACTCCATTTGCTATGTTACTAGGAAAACCTTGGATTGAAGGAGATCAGGCCAGAAGGAAGGAAGAAGAAGCCTTCGAACAAAAGAAGAAAGAGTTGAAAGATTTCATGACTAGGAGGATCACACACTTGATTGAAGAACATGAGAACCAAGAAAATCTATTTAAAACCAAAGACTTGGATGTCGAATTAGGAAGAACACTAGAAGACCCACATAATACTGAAGTACCTATTCCAGATACAGATGAAGTATTAGCCCTGATTTATAGGAAAGAATATCACCAGCAAGAAGTTACTTTTCCAAAAGAAGATAAGAATCAGAATGGAAAAAGGAATTCTGAGACAAAGCTCACCGGAAAGAAGGCTAGAAAACCAAGTAAGAAGAGAGCTAAGATCGAAAAGTTACAGAAGGTTCCAGAGGGAACTTCGCAGAAGGAAAATTTGCAAAATTGGAACTTCGTCGGGATATCAGAACTGTGTCATATGGCACTTCACCAAGGGGAAGCAATATAGTCGTTGGAAACAGTATAACCATTTGACCGACATACCTAATGGGTAGAAAGGAATTTATGATCAGAAAGTTCACCACCAGAACATTGGGACTGCACCATAACGAACATAATTGATTTAATGTAGGATTCTCACCCACTGCAAGAGATCTGTTACCAAGTTATCTATTTATCCCATCGCACCACGCAAAAATAACATGATACACCTGGACCCATCAGAAGGAAGAAGACTAGAGAGGTCCAAGATTTAAGCAGCACCTCAGGAAAGACTGCTTCAGTATCACCTGACTAAGGGGGTGATGACAAAGTAGAATAAATAAATGGAAAATATGTTGAACAGAATACAGGCGAAGTAACACCGTCGAGAGATGAGGTTGATCCCCTGAAGAAGCGGAAGGTTTCTCCCCCAAAACCTTCTTCCTGGAAGAAATTGAAAGCCATCATGACCAAGATGAAGATTGTGCTCACTACCGATGAATTTGACTTCATCATAGCAGCTCTAAATGACGCTTCTCTGTAAATCGTGGAGAAAAAAGAAGCCAACCAAGAGAAAATGTATGATAGAATTGAAGTCAAACTCTGAGGGGTACAACAAGCCCTTCAGTCCAGCCGCGTAGTTTCCACTGTGCCCCTGCCATCAGGAGAACCAGAGTTGGGAGATGAGCCAACCCAACTCCACCAACTAGCAGATGCAACTGAAGCTCGCCTTCATCATGCACAAGAAGAAACAGAACAAGCCACCCAGACCTTGAAGCAAGTGCAAGGTGTAATCATAGAACAATGCAGATTTTCAGAATAGGAGAAGGTTGCTCTCCAGGCAAAGTTTGAAGAAGAGAAAGTACAAATGCAACAAGAAAAATAACATTTTCTCGCAGAACAACTCGAAGTGAAAGAAGTAGTCAATAGAGCACTCCACTCTATGATAGGATTAGAAACACAGGTGGAAGACCGAGTCATGCATCAAGTAGATCATATTTCAGAAGCTATCCAGTAGCTACATCAGAGAATAGCAGACTTAGAGCTCCGCACAGTGCCTAGCACCCCGCAAGATGTGAGGGACCAAAGAGAAGCAATTGCCCAAAGCACAGTTGAGAGAATAAAGGCCCTTGCCATGGAATACAAGAAACTAAGTGATCGCAGTGCCTAGACCTATGAGAAACTCACTGAGAATACAAAATTGAAGGCACTGGAGGCGCATCTCCAAGAGGTGAAGTATCAAGCAGAAACAATACAGGCACAGTTGAAGCCCCTGTCAATTGTGGAAAGAATGAAGCGATCCCAAGAGCATCACACTACCCAGTAGCAGGTCCACACTATTCAAAGAAGAGTTATGGAAGTAACTCAGAGGCTCCAACCTGTATAGGATGAGACTTACCAACTGTTCACAGAGATCGAAAGCCGAGGAGTGAAACTGGAGAAAGTCGTCACTGTAGCTGAACATCGCCTAGAGGGACTTGTCAACGAAGAAATCATCCAAGAGTTCGTTGAACAGGAGGTCATGGCACAGCAACAAGTCGAAGTAGCTCAAGCCAATATCAAGGATTTTGAAGCAGAACTGATCAGATTAGAGTGACTCGGGACGAGTCACAGGTGAGTGTTGGGGGCATGTTGGCCCTTTACCAAGTTTTGAGGATTCTTGGTCATGTTTGACCTATTTTTGGGACTTCGACAGGCTGTTGAAGGAAGAGCACAAGACGAAGCAGAGATCGCAGGATCTCAGCCTCTTTTAGGGCCCTTTTTTGGTTTTTGGCTTATGTAACGGATATGAGAATGTCGGCCCATGGGTTCTACCCATGCTTAGGCCTATTTTGTGTGTATAAATATATTCTAAGGAAATGTAGTGAGTATGAATGGCTAAGTTCCCTTTGACTAGATGCAAGTGAATGTTTGTGGCTTAGTGAAAAGCTAGAGGCTTTGTGCATACTATGTGTTAAGACTTTCAGAGCTAAGTGCAAGTGATTGTAAGAAGTTTGTGTGCAGACTGTTAGAATATGAAGGATGTGTGCTTGTTTTACCATTGACAATACCCTTGTCACCCAACCATAGGTCGAAGCCACCCTCCGAGAACCTTAACCTTGACTGAGAATTACTCCGGAAGCAAACCCTAGGCTAGATAGCCAAACAAGGTGTAGCGCATATTCCTACAAGGATAGCGCACCAAAAATAGTTGATCAGATAGTCCAAACCCTAGCCAAGAGATAATCCAAGCCAACACCAAAAATTGGTTGCTGCAGCAACTGCACTTGCAGCTCTCCTCCACACGTGCGCACCAAATTGGGAACTGCAACACCAGTTGTTGCTCTGCAATTCTGAGATGTGACAAATGAGAACTAGTGCCCTGTATTTATAGTGGTTCTGGAAGACTTACTAAGGCCGACTTCTCCTTCTGGGTATCTCTCTGTTCAGTATATTATTATTATTTCTGGCTGACTTCTTCTCTTGGAGGCTAATAACCTAATATAGATTATCTTCTTGAGCCGACAAGACTTCTAAGGTTATTAGCTAACTCATTAGGGTTTTCTCTTGCTTCCCGGAGTCTTCTATTCTCGTCAATTTTACACGTGGAGGTAAATACCTCTTGTAGCTACCATAATATCAACACTCCCTCCTAGCTAGGGAGGTATTACAGGTAATGGTCTTGAGTACAAAAACATACCATTCACCCGGTAGTATCAACATAGTCGTCTAGACTATCTCATGACTAGATCATGAGCATCACTATCACCATCAGCTGCATCATCTCTCGAAACCATACTTCATATGAGTAATTATACATGATGTTGGATAAGTCACTCACACCATAGAGTGATGCAAGAGCCATTCTTATAATCTAGAAGAGTAAATGCTCTGAACCATTTTCCGTCTGGAAAATCTTTGTTCATCATTCGTTTGGATGATGATTATCTCCAATAAACTGTTGATAGTCTTCAAGGCAATTAGAACAAAAATAGAACACAACTATGTCTATCCATAGTAGTACATAACTACAATACAGTGGTACACTACCACACCAAGTAACACACAAGTACTTGATCAACAACGTATAGTCACAAACAGTGGAACATATCCACCACAATAGTCTACATCTACTGTCATATAGTCTTCATAACAAACATCTGATAACAACCTGCACATAAACGATGTTATGATATAAAATGAATCATCTGGGCCAATATTTCACTC
>SNQJ01S0018571.1:20413-38409 GCA_010110895.2 Picea sitchensis
TTGTATTTCATCCTTTCATGTGTATTATCTAATGATATCCATTTTCATCTTGTTTGTTCTTCCATAGGTATAGTTCTTCTTGGAACACATTATATTCCAAGAGATAGATATACAAGATATGTACAAAGACGATGCAAGAAAGATACATACAAGAAATAAGAAGAGTGNTTCTTCGACAGTTGAAGCTTCGTGTTTCTCCTTCCTTTTCTTTAGCTCGGGACAATGATTCTTGTAGTGACCATACTTTCGACAGTTGAAGCATTGTACTTCTGAAATGTCTTTCTCTTGATTTGGCTTCCTCCTTGAACCAATCTTCCTTTTGTTCTTGAAATTCTTGAATCTTGTTGTGAAGGCTTGATCAGTGTACTTCTTTTGGGGTTTCTCTTTTGCATTGATCCTTGATTCTTCTTGAGCATAGCAAGTCAAAAGTTATTCAAATGTTGGATACGCCTTCCTTGTGTTCATGCTTGTGGAAAATGCATCCCACGTCTTGGGAAGACCATTGAGTACTATGTTTACCAATTCCTTCTATGAAGAGATCTCTTTAATATCTTGTAGTTGATCTCTTAACTGGGAGATCCTTACAAAGTATGATTTTATGTTTTCATCATCATTCATCTTCATGTCACGAAGCTTATTCTTCAGACTCATTACTTGTCCAATGTTTCTGACTGAGAAGAGATTTATTAGGGAATCATACATCTTCTTCGATGATTCAAGATGGGATATGTAGGGTATCAAGTGTTCTTTTATATAATCCACTATGATACTCATGGAATTGATGTCAACATATTTGAACTTCTCCATAGCTACAACATTTTGTGGTTCCTTCTCTTTTCTTTCTTCAAACTCTGGTTTCACGATATTTCCTTTCATGATATCCAACACTTTATTCTTGGCAAGGATGATTTCAATCCTTTTCTTCCACACTCTAAAGTTAGAGGCTCCATCTAACTTGTTCTCAAACTTCATAGAGTTAGTTATGGATGCTTGACTTGGTCAACCCTATATTTGACCAAAAATTCAAACTTCACGTCTTGGCTTTCTGAGAGTATCAGGAGATGCGCTAGGCTAGAGCACACTAATCTATCCAAAGATTAGGTCAATCCATTCACTTAAGGTGCCTCAACAAGAGGTTTAGGGTTTCTGCAACTGCTCCTACTAGTAACCCTAGCGGCAGTGTCTTCGAAGCTACTTCTACTAGTAACCCTAGCGGCAGTTCCTCAGTGAGCTCAATATCCTAGCAGTTATGTTTCCTTCCAGCGTTTAGACTGAATGAAGGAGGGGTGGGCCCATAACCTGTTAGAATATGAAGGATGTGTGCTCGTTTTACCATTGACAATACCCTTGTCACCCAACCATAGGCCGAAGCCACCCTCCGAGCACCTTAACCTTGACTAAGAATTACTCTGGAAGCAAACCCTAGGCTAGATAGCCAAACAATGTGTAGTGCATATTCCTCCAAGGATAGCGCACCAACAATAGTTGATCAGATAGTCCAAACCCTATCCAAGAGATAGTCCAAGCCAACACCAAAAATCGGTTGCTGCACCTGCAGCTCTCCTCCACACGTGCGCACCAAACTGGGAACTGCAGTGAGCACCAGTTGTTGCTCTACAATTCTGTGATGTGACAAATGAGAACTGGCGCCCTGTATTTATAGTGGTTCTGGAAAACTTACTGGGGCTGACTTATCCTTCTGGGTACCTGTCTGTTCAGTATATTATTATTATTTATGGTCGAATTCTTCTCTTGGAGGCTAATAACCTAATATAGATTATCTTCTTGAGCCAACAAGACTTCTAGGGTTATTATCCAACTCATTAGGGTTTTCTCTTGCTTCCTGGAGTCTTCTATTCTCACCAAGTTTACAAGTGGAGGTAAATACCTCCCGCGGCTACCATAATATCAACACAGACTGTGTAAGAAGTATTTGTGTTGTGACCTAACTCAAGGAAGAAGGATTTGGCGAGGTGCACACAGATCTCTTATCCTATGCGGAGTGGGTCTTGTGGCTATGTCCATTGAACGAATATAATAAAGAAGAGAAGAGTTGGTGGATGTAGCCCAAGGGTGGGGGTGAACCATGTACATGTTGTGTTGTTATGCTTTGTGTGATGTATTGATGTGTTTATATGTTTACTTGCTTAGTGCTTTAATATAGATGAATGATAGATAGATATGTTGATTCTTAGTGCTTGATAATATGGATGGATGTTAGATATGACTTATGTACATATGCTTAGTGCTTAAATATATTAGATATGAAGGAATATTGTGATAATCTGTAATTAGGGTTTAACTGCGTTGTAACTAAGAATGGATATTGATGAATGTTAATTGTTGAGTGCTTTGTTAAGTGTTAGAATCATAGATCTATGTCCCAGCTAAGGTTGCCAACATCTAAGCCCTGCAACCAACCCTTCCTCTACCTCGGGTGAGACTTCATCTGCTTCGCACGTGTTGCCGAAAGGGCCGGTAGTTAGGGTTTTGTTGGTGCGTTGTTGTAGTGTTGAACCCTGGGTCTGCCCATGTGCCAACAAGATTGCATATCCATTCTCGAGGGATATATAATGAATGATGGAAGTTGCATGATGATGCCAGGCAAAGAATGAGCAATTATTAAGGTGCCCCATGAACCCAGGAAACCCTTCTCTTTCAAGAAGAAGGATAATGAATTAATGGAAGATTATATAGATGTCGGGATTGGAAACTATGCTATCCTAGATATGGAACATAATGAAATCCTAGAGAAAGTTCAATATATGGAGAATCAAGTATGTTTGTCTGAAGGCTATTGGAGGATTTCATTCGATGGAGCTTGTTCAAACTCCGGGAGTGGAGTTGGAATTGTTCTTATGAGTCCAAGTAATATTGTGCATCCACATGCTATTAGACTAGAATTTTCATGTACTAATAATGTGGCAGAATATGAAGCCTTGATCAGGGGATGATCCTTGCAAAATAAATGAAAATAGAACATCGAATTGTGACGAGCGACTCCGATTTGGTGATTAATCAGGTCACCCAGAGGTATAAAATCAAGAAGAAAAGACTTAATTTATATTTCAAAAGAGTTAATTAATTGATGGAATCTTTCAGTTCTTTCATTCCAAGGGACAAGAATCATAAGGAATATTCATTGACCTTGGAGGCCTCATTGTCAAACCCAGATGATATACAAAGAAAAACATATTTTCAAGTAGAACAAGCATTCTGACCTTTTGTGCACGATAACATGGAATATTTGCAAGTGTTTAAGAATGTGAATAGCTGGAAAACAAATTATTGAACGATGATGATGATGATGAATACAATCACATGTTTGATGTCCCTAAAGATTGTATACAATCTAAGTCTCTTTTTACAAAATATGATCATGCTAAGAATCTCCTGGAAGAAGTTTCAATTCGAAAAGTGCAAGAAACAAGAAACGTCAATATTGGAACTGACAGTTCCCCGAAATATGTCAACTTGGGAATTGATTACACAACTAAGGAAGTTGATCAATATGTTGCATTGTTTAAAGAATACATTGATGTGTTCGCATGGAACTATGATGATGTGAAAGCTTATGATAAAACAATATTCCAACACATCATTCATTTGAGAGAAGAAGCAAAACTTGCAAAACTTGTCAAGCAAAAAATAAGGATGATGAACCCCAAACTGAAACCTATGGTAAAGATTGAATTGGAGAAATTAAAGAAGGCCGGAATAATTTATCCCATTAGACATTCCAACTGGCTTTCAAATCCTATGATTGTAATAAAAAATATCAAGGAAATCTGGTTTTGTGTCGATTTCAGAGATCTTAACAAAGCAATCATTAAGGATAACTTTTCTTTACCTAATATGGAATTCCTTCTCCAGCAAATCACTGGATCAACCTATATGTCCATGTTAGATGGTTTTTCTGGATATAATTAAGTCTTGGTGGCTAAGGAAGATGGGGCAAAGACAACGTTCATAACACCTTGGGAGACATATGAATATACTAGAATGCCCTTTGGTTTGAAGAATGTTGGAGCCACATTCCAGAGGGCCATGGATCATACATTTAGTGGGTTGATAGAAAAATTCATGGAAAACTATCAATATGACTTGATAGTGCATTCAAAAACAAGGGGTGATCATATCCATCATTTGAGAAAAGTTTTTTACAAATGTAGATTATATGGTGTCTCTCTAAATCCAAAGAAATTCTTATTCGTTGTAACTCAAGGCAAACTATTGGGTCATATTGTGTGCAAGAAAGGGATTTATATAGATCTAGAAAGAGTTAAAGAAATAAATGAACTCAACCCTCCGTCATCCAAGAAAGGAGTTCAATTGTTTTTCAGCAAGATCAATTTTGTGTGAAGGTTTGTTCCTGACTATGCAAGAATTGTAAAGTCGATCAATTTATTGTTGAAAAAGGAGTAGAGGTTTGAATGGATAGCGGATACCCAAGAATCCTTCAATAATATCAAAAGATAAGTTACCACAGCTCCAATCCTCATTAGTCTAGATTTTCAAATGGATTCCATCATCTATTTGTTCGCTACATAAATAGTTGTTGCATCTATGCTTACTTGGAGGAATACCAAGGGTGAAGAACTCCCAATCAGTTTCATGAGAAAAAACCTTCATGACTATGAATTGAGATATTCAAAACTAGAAAAGAAATCCTTGGCTCTTGTAAAAGAGGTGGTGCACTTTCGAATGTACATACTAAATTCTCATGGTATTTCTTATGTTCCCTCATCGCAACTGAATATGCTTCTGAATCAACAATTGAGAGAAGGAAAATGGGCTAACTGGATGGCAAAGATATAAGAATATGATATTGAAATTAAACATTTAAAGGTTTTCAAAGGATAGGGTTTATGCAAGCTCATCGCAAATAGTGATTATGTGGATGGAATGATTTTAAATTCAGTAGGAGAACCATTGGCTGATTCAGAATGATATGGAGACATTGTATTCTACTTGAGGTCTAGGCAGTTTCCTGTCACCATGAACCCTAAGAAGCGAAGAACATTGAAGATGAAGGAAAATAAATATGTGTTGATTGTTGATATATTGTTCAGGAGGAATTATGATGGTATACTATTGATATGCATTGATGAAAACCAATCCCAAGAAATAATGAGAGAATTCCATGAAGGAATATGTGGTGGAAACTTAGCACCCAACACAACCACCCATAAGATAATAAGAGCTTGATTTTATTGGCCATCAAACTTTAGAGACTCATATGGCACAATAAGGAAGTGTGTATCATGCCAGCATTTTTCAAGGAAAATGAAGAGATATGTGATGTCGTTACAACCCATAATTGTAGAACAACCATTTTATCAATAGGGACTTGATGTCGTCGAGCCAATAAATCCAAATTCAAGTAAGGGACACATGTATATTCTGAACACTACGGATTATTTTACAAAGTGGCCATAGGCAGTGGCATTAAAAAGAGTTGATTTTGAAGAGTTAATCAAGTTCCTAAAAGATAATCTTTTGTCAAGATTCGGTGTCCCAGAAAAATTTATCACTGATAATGGTTCGATTTTCATCGGGTCGAAGTTTACAGAGTTTTGTGGAGAATATGGAATTATCATGGGTCAATCATAAAATTATTATCTACAAGGAAATGGTCTTGCAGAATCCACAAATAAGACACTCGTTCAGATATTAAAGAAAATGATTTACAAGGACCAAAGGAATTGGCATCTGAACCTGACTAATGTGTTGTGGGCAAGTAGAACGCCTCCAAAGGACATCACTAGGATGTCCCCGTATACATTGATTTATGGGAAAGAAGCGAAAATGAAAATTAGCCTCAAACTCAATGCCTTGATTTTTGTGGTTAATACAGAAGATACAAAAGACAGTTCACCTATCCAAAGGAGGATCAACTAGTTGTTGAAATTGGAAGAAGAACGAAGCAAAGCCCTGAACTGAACTTCTCAGAGATAGCAAAGTATCAAAATATATTTTGATCAGAGTGAAACTATAAATAATTTTCAGAAGGGAGAACTAGTGTTACTTTGGAACAAGGCCAAGGAGAAACCATCGATGCATACAAAGTTCAAAGTGATATAGACTAGACTATACATTATTGAAAATATTATGGGTTTTAATTCATATATGCTCCAAGACATGAAGGGTAAAAGATTAATGATTCTTATTAACGGGCAACATTTGAAAGGTTTCTTCACCTAAAACTTTCTCATTTTCCCTGTACATAAATTTATTTTTCAGTTTGTATATTCTTACCTTTGACTCCATATCCCAATGGACGGAATCACCTGGTCATAAAGATTATGGATTCTTGACAATGCTCAGGGGGTTATCATCCCACAGTTGGAGCTAGTTGTTGAGATAAATTCTCGCTTTCGAATTTTCCCTCCCCTTTCTATTTTCCCTTCTTTTTTCCATTTGTTTCCCTCTTCTATACCTACCCTCACTTCCAATTTTATTTTCTCCCTTACCTTTCCCCTTTCTAGTTACTATACTTATTCATTTTTTGAAACGGAGAATTCACAAATCTTCATCTCCATCCATACTCCCATATCATGAGTCTAACCGACCGTCGTATTATTCTATACTTAACCATTTCAACAGTGGTAGGATCGTGGGTTCAATCTTTCATATTCCAAGTTCCACGATATCCATTGTACGCACAAAGATATATGATCTACATTATGACCATCAGACTTATCGCGAGTATTGATGTCCTAAATATTTCATTTCTCGTGTATCCAAGTTCGACCGACCACTCCCAACACGTAGCCTACTTTCTATCATTCGCAACCACGGATTTGTGGGTTCCCGAGTTGGCGGGTTCACAAAAGTTCCCAAACCCTAATCACTCTCGCCCATCCCCGCCACCTTAGTGTTTTTCCCAATATTCATTTAGTATGGTTTAATGCTAATAACGCATCATGCAGGTTTCATAAAGATCGTCATTATTAAGTGAAGGGATTTAGGAGATTTCTCATTAAACCGCATTAAAGCATGATTTGGTGAAGATTATATTATTGTTATCTCTCTCAAGCGCTCATTGCAAATATTATCTATATTGAAGTAACACTCTCGTCAACATATGGTCGCAACATCTTGAGAGCAGTTCTGTCCTGATACTTTGAATATTTTTGGGCATGAGGACTAGAAATTGCAGTGGTCTAGAGCGTATTCTTACTATTCATCCCATTCTACTCAAAAGGAAGTGATTTGGACATCCCTGAGGTTTTCGAATGCAAGGAATTGGTTGCATAGTGCATTGAGAAATACATACGAAGTCAGCAGATTATTCAACTTCAAGACCATTCTCCCATATCTCTTTCACCTCAAGTGTTCTGTAATATGTTGAAGTTCCTTGAGACAACACCTACTTTCAAAGGATAGGATTGTATGGATTTCCTAAAAAAGCGTGACAACGGCCTAGACCTATTTCCTAAGTTCTTGGATAATCCTGCGGTCATCCCTGAAGACATTATGAGGTTGCAAGTCAACTCGTTCAAAAACTCCTTTCAGGAAATTTCTTGGTTATTCATCAGGGTGACAAGACAAGAAAGTACCACCATTGACATTTCCCATATGATTATTTATATCTTATATTTTATAGTCAAAGAGCAAGATATTTTCGATTGGGGAAAAATGATTTCCATAGAAATCTCCTCCTAATTGTCACAATAAAAAAAAAAAAGATAAGAAATTTTTTATGGCTTCTTATTTGGTGTTTGTGATAGCATCTTGTTGTCAATTTCCTAAATTGTCTATATGTAAGAGGGTGAACTCTGAACTTGACCCAGTTACCTTCTGGTACAAATTGTTGTGGAGACACAAATATTATTTGCATTTTTATGAAGTTTTCAATGATTTTGTCTCGGTTTTCAAAGGATTAAAGTTTGGAAAAGATAGCCCCAGAATATCCGACTAGGCAATTAAATTCCTGGATAAAAAGGGGATGTTGGAGCAAATGGAAAATCAAAATTTTATCAGTACTTTCGGTTCTAAGTAAAATCCCTCCTTTCTCCCATGCCATGTATCTGATAAAATCTTTATTATGGAAGTCACAAGGAAGTATAATTTATGGTTGCACTTTTTTCATGAGAAACGAATAAAGCATTTCATAACCTTGCCTTGGAAAATTGGGGACTTTATTTTCAGGAATATAAACAAAATCGATGAATTTGCAAACCACTTCCACAATATGAATCTGAAATATGTTGAAAAGATAAAATAGTTTGACCATAACGGAATTTTCATGGAACATATGTTGCTAGTAGGATTCAGCAATTCATTTATCCATATTGTTCTGAGTGAAGAATAAGATAATAACTTAGGTGATCATGCTCACAATGTTGGTGACTTTGAGACAATACTTAGTACTTATGAATTTTACAAGTAGACATGAAAGGGTTTGTTGGCCCTTGACCAAGTTTTGGGAGTTTTTTGGTCATGTTGACCTATTTTGGGACTTCGACAGCCTGTCAAAGGAGGAGCGCAAGACGAAGTCGAGATCATAGGATATCGGCCCCCTTTTGGGCCTCTTTTTGGGTTGTTGGGAATATGTAACGGGAAAGGGATGTTGGCCCATGGGTTTACCCATGTTTAGGCCTATTTTGTAATGTATAAATAGATACCTAGGAGATGTAGGAAAGGGACGATGAGTTAAGTGCCAAGTGCAAGTAATAGTTGTATATGCTATGTGCATGTTGTGTGAGACTTGCAAGGCTAAGTGCAAGTGATTGTAAGAGATTGAGTAGAAGCTTTTGTGTTGTAACCTAACTCGGGGAAGGAGGATTTGGCGAGGTGCGCGCAGATCTTATGTCCTATGCAGAGTGGGGCTTGTATGGATATATCCATATAGATGATTGATTGAATATAATAAAGAAGAAGAATTGGTGGATGTAGCCCCAGGAGAGGGGTGAACCACGTAATCATTGTGTTATCTTGCTTGGCGCTTGTCTGAATGTGTTTATGTCTTCTTTGCTTAGTCTTTGAGATGATTAGATATATGTGCTTATGCTCAGTGATAATGATGTATGGAATGTTAGATCTAATATACATGAATATTCTTAGTACTTGATTAGTTACTTCCAACCTATTTTACTTATGCTAAGTGCTCATATATGGTAGATTACTGTGAGTACTGCAAGGCTCTGTTTTATCATCAAAGTAGATAATGATTGCATGTTAAAGAACTAATGGTGCTAAGTGCTTTACTAAGTTGTATAATCACATATCTATGTCCTAGCTAAGGCCGCAGACACTTGGGTCCTGCAACCACCTCTGCCTCTACCTCGGGTGAGACTTCATCGCTTCACAGGTGTTGCCGAAAGGGCCAGTAGTTAGGTTTTTGTTGGTGCACTTTTGTAGCATTGAACCCTGGGTCTGCCCCTGTGCCACCAAATGGTTCTGTTGTCAAGACCTGAAACTGTGATTGTTGGGAACTGAGAAAGAGAAAGCTCTATGCAAAGATTCATCTTGAAATTGTGAAATCTCTGTGCGTAGATTTGTGCCCTAGTGCAGAGTATTCTACTTGATCTATAAAGCTTTGTGTTAAATAAAGAAGGTCGGATATGTAGAAAAGAAGCAGGATCTGAAAGCTTTGTGCTCCAAGAAAGGTAAAAGTGAGAAGTTATGATTGAAAGAGGTAAGATCTGTAAGCTTTGTGCTCTGTAAAAGTAAGATAAGTGGAAATTGTTGTTTCTAGAGTATGGATCTAGGTATATATGATAGGTTTTGTCCTATTTTGAAAGCTAGGGTGTTAATATATGAAAGAAGGTTTGATATGAATAGATCTAATAAGAATAATGAAAGATATGTTATACGTATGCATAGAAAGAATGTTTGGACTAACAAATGGATGAAGGATCCTAGAAAGAATTTGTTGCAAGTTAGCTACCATGATCCTAGTGCGTAGTATAAAAGACGTTGGGGATCATTGAAAAGAAAGAGAGGATTAACCCTATGTTACAGTTGCAGGAGGTTGGGACATCTTGCTAAGGAATGACTTGGTGGAAGATCTAGTTGTCTATGTTGTAAGGCTATGGACTATGAAGTGTTGGATTTCCCTAGAATGACCACTAAGCTTGAAGGAATGAACCTGAGTCAAGAGAACCCTAAGGCAGAACCTAAGAAAGAATTAGAGAAAGTATGGATATGGATAAAATAATCCATGAATGACCACTGACATGTCAGCTTATCAGAGATCTTCAAAGAGAAGGAATGCATCGAAGAAAGAATAGGGGACTTCGACATTGATTGTGTTCTGGATGAGGAAACACAGATGAATATTATGCTAGAGACAACCTGGGAAGTTGTAGGAAGGCCTGTTATGATCCCTTCACTAGGAGGAATAAGTTTATTCAGAGGAAATCTAGTAAACCTGTGTGGAAGGCTCGCTCGAATACCTATGACTGTCAATGAAACTTCAACAGAAGAAGACTTTGAGATTATTAAATTTTTTGAATATAGCGCCTTGTTTACCATGCTAATAGGAAAACCTTGGATTGATAGAGATCAAGCCAAACGAAAGGAAGAAGAAGAAGTTTTGGAATAGAAGAAGAAAGAGTTAAAAGACTTTATGACCAGAAGGATCGTGCACTTGATTGAGGAATAGAAGAGAAAATCGCAGATATTTAATACTAGCAACTGGGATGTTGAAGCTAAGAGAACACTAGAGGATCCCCAAGATATTTAATTACCTACCCCAGGGACAGAAGAATTTTTACCCAGAAACCCTAGGAAAGAATTTCAATAGTGCGAAGTAACTAAGACCAAAGAAGAAAAGAATCAGAATGAGAAAATCATTACCAAGACGAAGCTCACTACAAAGAAGGCTAGAAAGTTAAGAAAGAAAATGGCTAATTCTAAAAGATTACAGGAGGTTCTAGAGGAGACCTCATAGAAATAAAAATTACAGAATTTGAGCTTCGTCGGGATATTAGAACAATGACATATGGCACTTCGCCATCACGAAGAAATATAGTCGTTGGGATCACTATATCTGTTCGACTTCCGCTTCGAACGGACATAAAATAAATAAAGGTTCGTCATCAGACCGTTGGACCATGCCATAATGGAAACAACGGAGTTAATGAAGCCTTCATATCCATTGCAAGCGATATGTTACAGAAGTTGTCTATTTATCCCGCCACGCCATGTAATGAGAACACTTTTGCTAATTGAGAATTTGAGCTCGCAGCCTTGATTAAGATTGCCTAGTGATCACTACGCCTTTGCCTTCTACACTACTGTAGTGCCCATGTTACTTTGAGAACCCGATATATTCATCTAGAGTGTGTATGTCTGAAGAGCTCACCGCCGAAGAAGCAACTGCGACAGAATTTCTGATCGACTTAATGGCTGAAAGAACCATGTCAGGAAGAGGATTGTCTACAGGTGTACAGGCATCACCGAAACGAGGAGTGCAAGCCTCCCCATCGACTGCTCGAGTCGGCCCATCCCGACCAACCGACGAAAAGAGAACTAAGCATAGAGACAATCTTGCGAACGCTAAACTGATTTCAAGCATTATACCTGCTTATCTACTACCTCTGAGCGGTGCCATCACTCATGATAGTGTACCCCGCGAATTTGAGTATGCTTTGATCATCGCGTACCTTCCGAAAGAAGTGCATGCAGTTCGTGCCAACCAGGATAAGCTCACCACGTTGAAGTTCAGTGACTTCAACCTCAGCAACAGGAAGGCTTACAGTATGCTCTCCCCTCATAAATATCTGACATGAACCAAAGGAAAGAACTCCAACATTATCGTTCAATTATGGACCCAGAACCTCGCACAGTCAACCCTACTTAATGTAATGAAGATTCCTCACTTCGGGAGGCATCAAGAAGTGAATGTTACGTCAAGTTGTTGTTTTCTTGCTATCACAGAGGACACTTATGGTTGAACCATCGCATCACATTGGATCCAACTTTGATCAATCGGATCACAAGGCTAAGCATGCAGGGCCCCGACCCATAGGATTTTTACCCCGGAAAGACCGCGGATCACACTCTTGCGCAGAAGATAAAGGATATGTATGGAGATGTCGAGAAGGGCATGCAAGGCTACAAGGTATCCTCTATCCAGAGTGGTGCAGTGCGCCTTGTCTGTCAGTTGATCGTAGGCAAGCTAGTTCACAAGAACCGACCGACTCAACTGATCGGATTTGTAGTAGACCTCGTAGGGAAGTGCACAGAGGGCCTACATATGAATTGAGCCAAATACTTGGTGAACCAGCTAGAACTAGACTACAGGGAAGCACAGGACCAAAGGTACGAGTTCCATTTTAGCTACTGATTATATTAATCACTTTCATCACATGGGAAATGCCGAAAGGTGCAACCTTCCTGGATGCCAAGCACTTTGAGCCACTGGCCGCGAAGTTCAGTATGTTGTGGTACTCCAGTGACATGAACAAGTAGTGGCAGTCCAATTCCATTTTCCACACTTATTACAACCAATTGAAGATCGCAATCCAGGCTACGCATCACATCACCCTGAACACACTTCACATATTTAGGCCATTGATGAAATTCAGAGCGGACCGCCACTTCATCTACATCACACTGCATGTTGATGAGCATCACCAATAGTTGCAGTCCTACTACCAACTAACAAAGGAATACTTAGAAGAGATTACTAAGGAGTGGTCGGCGGACCTCCTCATCCCAACTGACCCCGCGAAGCTCTCTAATGTTGATAATCCAGAATTTGTGCACGATACACTTGGACAGAGAAAGACAAAGAAGAATGAAGAAGCCTGGGATGTCCACAACACTTCAGCACAGACTCCTTCTATTTCACCTGAGTGCAGAGGTGATGGAGGATATATAGATGGCATCAAAGTCGAACAGAAGAAAGACGAGGTCACACCTCCAAGAGACAAAGATGATACCTCAAAGAAAAGGAAAGTTTCCCCTCTGAAACCTTCTTCAAGGAAGAAAATGAAAGCAACTAGAACCAAGTTTGAGACCACCCTAACCTCAGACAAATTCAACTTCATCGTCGCTGCACTGAATGATGATTTGTTGGAGATAGCAGAGAAGCAGGAAGCCAAGAAGGAGGAGATGCTCAGTCAGATCAAGGTCAAATTTCAAGAAGTGCAGTAGCCACTACAGTCCATCCACGTAGTATCCACTGCAACCCTGATGGAAATAACACCATGAACGGGATATGAGTCATCTCAACTCCACCGGATTGCTAATACGGTCAAAGTTATCCTTCGATGAGCATAGGGGGAAACCACACAAGCCACCCAGGCTCTAGCACAAGCACAGGGAGCTCTGTTAGAACAGCACAGTAATGCAGAACAAGAGAAGCTTTCTATCCAAGAGAAGTTTGATGAAGAGAAAGCAGAGCTACAACAAATCAAGGAACAGTTGCTTGCTAAGCAACTTGAATTTAATGAAAGGTTCAACATAGCACTTCGCTCTGTGACAATCGTTGAAGTCCAGACCGAGGACCAGGTTCCACAGCAGGTGGCACAATTGGAAGAGGTAATCCAGAAGCTCCAACAACGCATCATAGATCTAGAACTCCGTGTTGTACCCGAAACCCCTCAGGAGATAAGAGACCAAAGAGAAGCAACTTCTCACAGTGCAGTTGGAAAATCTTTCCATGGAGTGCAAGCAGCTAAGTAATCAGAGCGCCCAGACATACGAAAACCTTACAGAGAATCCAAAATTGCAGACGTTGGAGTCACAACTCCAAGAAGAAAAACATCATGTGGATACACTACAGGTACAGCTAAAGGCCCTGTCAACTGTAGACAGGATGAAGAGATCACATGAACAATGCACAGCTCAACAACAGGTTCATATGCTTCAAAGTAAAGTGATGGAAGTCACTCAACGACTTCAACCTGTGCAATATCAGGCATGCCTATTATTTATAGAGGTCAAGAGCCAAGGAGTAGAGATTGAACAGGTCGTCCTCTCAACAGAGCAGTGCCTGGAAGGACCGGTGAATGACCAATTGATTTAGGAGTTCACCGAGCAAGAGGCTACAACAAAACAACAAGTCGAAGAAGCTCGAGCCAATCTCGAGGCGTTCAAGGCAAAATTGGTCAAATCGGAGTGCGAGTCACAGGTGAGTGTTGGGGGCCTGTTGGCCCTTGACCAAGTTTTGGGAGTTTCTTGGTCATGTTGACCTATTTTGGGACTTCGACAGCATGTCGAAGGAGGAGCGTAAAATGAAGAGGAGATCACAGGATCTCGGCCCCCTTTTGGGCCTCTTTTTGGGTTGTTGGGAATATGTAACGGGAAAGGGATGTCAGCCCATGGGTTTACCCATGTTTAGGTCTATTTTTTAATGTATAAATAGATACCTAGGCGATGTAGATAAGTAGATAATGATTGCATGTTAAATAACTAATGGGGATAAGTTCTTTACTAAGTTGTATAATCGCATATATGTGTCCTAGATAAGGTTGCAGACACTTGGGTCCTGCAACCACCCTTGCCTCTAACTCGGGTGAGACTTCATTTGCTTCACAGGTGTTGCCGAAAGGGCCGATAGTTAGGGTTTTGTTGGTGCGCTCTTGTAGCATTGAACCCTGGGTTTTCCCCTGTGCCAATAGGGTCCCAGTGAGAAGAATGCCCAGTCCCCAACTATCACTCCTAATACTACCACATCTCGCAGCAATGCTTCATCGACCACCCAACCAGGAAAGTTACGAACACTAGTTCTAGTAGCGGAAGAGAAAATAATCCTTAGTCGGGAAAAATCGAGAGCTCGCACAAGCTTCCTCTGAGAAAAAAGAGGAACAATTTTGTGCAAGAGGAAGAAGACCACCGCATAGAAAGTGACATCAATAGATTCTCCCTTGAAGACATGGAGCTCGAGGCATATATCAAGAATATGTTTCCCGCAATGGATCAACCAAGGAACACAACCCATCATAATTAATCATTGGAAATGATTGAGAATGAGACCTTCAATGAGGAAGTCATTTTCTTTGCAAAGCATTGTCTTTGACGGGGAATCCAAGAAAGAGAAAGGTGATGTGAAAAATGAGAAAGGAAAATCTTGTTCAAAGGTTGAACTAAGAGATATGTGGCCTTCCCAAATTTCTAGAATTCACAGAGCAACCAGGGATGCTTTGGATGACTCCATTGGTGGTCTTGAAGTGGAAAACATGAAATTGAAAGAAAGGATCAAGGAACTGGAAGACACCTTAATGCATCTTCCACTTCTTTCCAACCCTTTGACAATAGTCAGACCCACCACACCTGCTGCTAAATTAAAGGGACCCTCAAGCCTACTTACATCAGCCATAACCTATGTGGAAAGAAATAATAAGAAAATAATGGCATTGATCAAAAAGGCATGAGAAACTTCGAAAAACATTGCTTCTTTTAGATCGAGGGTGCATGCCTTCCACGAGTATTTGCAAGCCGACCTAAAAAATGAAGAAGGGTTTTACCTTGATGTTGTACTACCCTTTGGAAACAGATTTTCCAACATGACAGAGCTAAGGAGAAGAGAGGAGGATATTCCCTCCCCGGGTCAGATCAAACAGTTGAACGTGTGTTGGAAAGAAAAGATAAAAAAATTAAATAATATTGTTCAAGCATGCAGCCAAGCTATATCAAAGAGGGAATAATTATTCAAGAGGCTCATGGAGATAGAATTAGTTGGGAGTACTAACGAAGTACAAGACCCCAAACCAATTCTCAACTTGATATTCCTCACAAAGCAACAGTTTGAAGAACAAGTTGATATTTTTAAAGGGTTATCAGTTGAAAAGTTCTATGGTATACTTGAATATGATGAGGACGACATAGAAAATTGGCTAGTGGACTACTCCGTGAAAAATCAGGACATTGAAGAAGCATTAGAAGGCATTTCCCTTGATCTGAGAGACTTGGAGGGCATGTTGTTCAACATCAAAATCGGGCATGAAATCAACGTGGCACCAATGAAAAGTTATATTGAAGAATGGTTCAAGAAATTTATCGACAAATGGACTAACAAGGGGCCAAAAACATTTGAGATGGTTCCTGTAAATGTTAATGAAGATAATAAAAGGACACCAGCAAGCAAGTGAATACACGAGAGACCATCATAGTAATTTTATGTTGATCACATATTTCTTTCTTTATCAAATTCTTCATCCAGCTACTTCGCTTCTTTGAATAGAAAGGTTTAACCGAAGATTGATAACTTCTCTTTTCTTCTTACCAGGTCTTGTTTCTCTTTTTTCACCCACCATCTTCCTTCTAAAATATTCATTCTTATGTATATTTTCTTTATGGTCTGTGGTAGCCCCATCCCAGTCTTTAAGAAAAAGGCATTTTCAAATTCGAAGAATATGTAACAAACTATATATTTTTTAGAAATTTCAAGAGCTATTTCGGGATCAGTTTCGACTATGCTTTGTAACTTTGATTTTTTACTATAAAGTATTTGAGATTGATCTATCATTATATTTATTTGAGATAACCATGTGTCCACTCTGTTAAATTTCTCTTACGCATGCAGATCATCTTATTTTTATTTTTATGTGATCATAAATATTTATTTTAAACTATGACGGATGTGAGGAAATTTTGCTTATTTTCTTTAAATGTGTGAATGTGTGTGGTTCCTGGTCCATTATCAGGAATTTTCTTTCAAAAAGAAAACAAAAAAAATTCCATTTATCTTTCTTACAATATTTATATTTCTTTGATTACCACGATGGACTTTTGTCAAGTCTTATATTCTGAATATCTAGAATCCTAAGAAAATATTAAAGTAAAGAGGAGGACCACCTCTATAAAAACGTAGGGGGGTTTACATCCTCGTGGGGTTGTCATTTAGGTCCTAACAAATTCAAGCGTCAATATTTTTGGCAGCCATACTGGGTAATGAACTGAAATTTGGAACCTGGTCTAGCATTTCTGAAAAAATATATGACTTTGCCCCAGGCTGATCAACCCCACTTGGAAATTGGATTAAATAATCAGTGAAGCATCTTACACCAGCTATACAATCTGGTAATAACAATAGCCAATACCCAAGAAAATTTAGAACTATCCTGGCATATCTTAGTCCAAGAAGAAGAAAGAGAAATCCTCCGAAGACAGAGGAGAGAAGAGTGCCAAGACTGAAGACACCAAAGGCTAGCTAAAGCAGCACAAGGACAAGGTCAAGATTGAAACTGGACGAATAAAAAGGACCCATTACCAGAAGTAAAAGTAATCAACTATGTATTCTACAAAGAGAGAACCATATTCCTGGAACCTCTCCGAATATGGCAGAAAGAAATGAAAAAATACGAGACGAGCATCATGAGGAGAGATAAGGAGGTGGAAGAGATGTTGCAAGAAATCAAGAAAACCTAAGGTTTGAAAATCAATGAAGAATAAGAGATTCCTCGTTGAATATTTTAGGTGAGAAACATGATCTCTCTGTTCTCCCCAAGGGTACCTTAAAGGAATTTTCAGGAGATGGAGCAATTGATACAAAGAGGCATCTGCACTTATTTCTTAATGTCTTTTATTTTCGTCGTGTCAAGTATGACGATGTCATGGTAAAGTTATTTCTACAAACCCTATCAAGAAGAGTGTATGAATGGTATATAACATTTCCCAGTAGATCAATTCGCTCATTTAATGACCTTGAATCCATGTTCATGACTATGTTCGCCCCTCCAATTGCTTATCATACCCTTCTCACCGATTTAACCCAGATTGGCTTGAGGAAGAATGAAATAAAACGAGATTTTAATCTAAGGTTCAATAAAACCTTGAGTAAAATTCCATAAGATAAAATATAGAATGATCGAGTTGTACTCGGGTGTTATAAGAATGCAATGCCCCTGAATGTGAAATATGCTATCAAAACATCCCAAATGGATACTTTGGAGGAGGAAATGGCTAAGGCCACTGAGATGGAAGAAATCATGATTGAAATGAGTGTTGACCCCAACATCATACTGAGAAAAGTACCAAGGCAGCTGGGAGGATTAAGTATTTATAATCAAGGAGCTTCTAGTTCAAGAAAGAACCAA